>JAPWDM010000026.1:600000-797500 GCA_035578155.1 Brachynemurus nebulosus
GAGCAAAGGAGTTATAGTCAAAAAACTTTTTCAAGATATATATGCATATGGCATATGATATATCGGTCGAAAGGGAAGAAAAAATTTGGGTTTTCTGACTATAGCTCCTAAACTAAATCGAATTTGGTAAAAGTTTCGAAATAGCATTCGTCGAGTCTAGTGCTAGACGTGACGGCATAATTTATCTAATTTAACCGTAACTGTATCGCTCACCGTTTACAGAATGTCCCAGGTGTACTTAAATATTCAAATTACATGTTTTTAATTTTTTTTTTTCAAAATAGTTTTACGTACGTATACAGCTGAACCGTTTGTGGTTTTTAAAAAAAAATGGTCATTGAAATGCATAATGTGAATCAAAATCAAGAGAAAGTAAGAAACTTAAACGTTAACTGTAATAACTTTTTTTGATAAAAATACTTTTTTTAATGGTTTTTTAGCATTTAATCAGTACATTGCATAAGAGTATAAGTTATGGCATCATTTAGTTTTTTCACATATATGTATTTTTTTTTACAATTTTCATAATGTTATAATAATGAAATAAAATGTTCCCACGTGTAAATAATATTAACGCTTTGTCGTGTTTAGGAAAACAACTTCTTAGGAAATCGTGAGGTTCTGAGCGTTTTGAGTTATGTATTTTCGATGAAACTTTTTTGTGCGGTCGTTTTTTTTTACAGTCTGGAGCAAACTAAACTTTTAATAGCTATTTATGATGTTTTTGAATATATTTTTTTTTTTACGATTTTTTTATGCGGTCCCTGTTCACCGCTTAAAAAAAGATTCAATTGTACTTTAAGTTGTGAGTTATTTTGATAAATATGTTCTGACGTATTAATTCCGAGTCACCCTGTAGATTGAGAATTTTATATGATATTATCGGCCGGTTTTACATTCACATTTAAAGCCGACTTTAACACTAAAGCCAACATTAAAACTGATTTTATTTTTGGTACTGTTTTACAGCCAAATTTAAAGCTCCGTTAGTGTAAAAGTCGATTTTAAAGTAAGAATTATCTCGACTTCTACTTAAAGTCGGCTTTAACATATTTGTTATTGCTGATTATTATCATTGAATTTTATTTATAAGCATAATTTTTCAATAAAATATTTGTACCTTAAATAAATAAAATAAAAATTTTATTTGTTTGCTTATTTTGCTTATTTTCAATATTTTTTCGATAATATTTTTGATTATTTTTACGTCTTGGATTAATATAAAACATTCCTTTTGGGTTAAACTGGCTGAACGATTTCTGAGTTACCCGCGATTTCTTTTACGATTCATTGTATTTATGATAAATTTCTTTTAAAAAGAAATAATGTAGTTTTCTATTCCAATCTCACTGGCAGTAGCGAAATGAGTGAAATGCGTATTTTTTGAAATTCAATCATGTTGATATTTTCGTTTCTATAGTTAATTTTTTTAAATGTAAGATTGGCTACGATCATTCATAGTTCGTTTTATCCATGCAACACTTTAACAGAAGTAAGCAGACCTGATCATTGTAAAACAATGCTAAAAATAAAGTCGACTTTAAATGAAAAGTAGCTTTAGTTAAAGAACCTTTAAAATTATGAATGTAAAACCGGCCGATTGTCGCACATGCATATTTATTATGTGTTTTCTCTTTTTTCTATGGCCTTATATGCTATTGTATATATATACGAGTATATACTATGTACATATTACTACATTTTTATGTACAAGTACTTATGTACTTTTGTTTAAAAATAAAAATGAAATCAATTTAATTCAAGTGACTAATCTAATTTAGCTTAATTAATTCGTATTTATGATTTACATTTAAGTAGACATAATATACAACTTAAATAACTACTACAGTAGAGTGTCGATTATCCGAACGCGACAGTTAACGAAAACATTAAGTGAACTTACAATTAGAATGATAAGAATTTTTAAAAAAGGTGCAAAAAAACAAGTTTGTAGAAATGTATTTAGTGGAAGCGTGGGTCACTTATAAAGTTCAAAAATCCCTGTCGCAGCATCCTGTATAACACAGCGAATTTCCGATTACAAAAACTATATGTGGTTGTTCCCATTCTTTGTCATAGTCTAAAAAAATTTTAAAAAACTTAAATTTTGGCAAATTCTTGGGAAAAATTATTTTTTTGAGGTTTTAGGTATTGGACGTGCTTAATTGAAAAACTTATTCAAGGATTTCCAACGTTTTCATTAAATTTCGTAAAAACTTATAGGATGTTTCAATAAATTGACAATAAAACACGCAAAATAAATATTTCATAATTATTTCTATGGAAACCACCAACAAAGTAATTTAAACGATAATTAATTCAGAAAAAAAAAAAGACGAACACTTAAAAATATTATTTTAAAAAGTAATAAAAATGTCAAAAATAGTGATAATAATAGAAAAAAGTATGTGAAATTCGTAATAAAAAATAGTATGTACAACTCGTGCGGGATTGTCGATTGCCCCACTCAAGCGAATGAACGCACTCACTACGTTCGTGCGCTTCGCTTTCGTGAGCAATCGACAATTTCCTGCACTTATTGCACAATATACTATTAAATTAAAAAAATAATTATGAATACTACATTATTTAATCCTATTATTTACTCTGTCGCTGTTAAGGAGAGGGTAAGGTTTATTCGTACAAAAAAGGCATGTTTTTGTTATTTTTTTGTGACGACACAATTAAAATCTCTTTATTAAAACCAGCGGTACATTAAAGTATAACATTCGAAGAATATTGTATAAAATTTTCACAAAGAAATATTAAAAAATACAGCAATGGCAACAATTATTCGAACGTGTTTCGGAAAAAAGTAGAATTGCGGTGCCCCTCATAATTTGGTGCTGGATCATCCGAAATAAATTAAATTAAAGTTCATTCGTTAGATAATAGTTTTCCTCAGGTAACGCTGGGAGGGTTTTTCGAAATTTCAATTTTTCATTTTTTTGGAACACTTAGAACGGAAAAATACGATTTTTGCAAAAAAAAATTGGTTAATTTGTTATTGTAAAATAAAAATTATTAACAAATTTGAAAAAAACTCTCCAGCGTTACCTCGTAAATTATGTACAGAAATATTGTTCAAAATTTCAAAAGGATCGGTGTTGTAGTTTTGAAGTTATGAGGGGCACCGACTTTGAAAACGTGAGCTATGAGGAAAACGCTTTCAAGTTTTGAACACTTAAAAATTCTTGTATAAAACTGATATAGAATACTTACTGCTAAATTAAATTTTGTATCCTACACTGATAAAATATACAGTACAGGTATAAACACGTTAGTACTTCCATTGAAATTTTTATAACTGAGAGAGAGAGGTATATAGAGAGCGAAACATCTGCCAGGTAACAACAAAAATGCTTATAACTTCGTCAATTTTGCTCCAATCAACTTGAAATTGTGAGACAATATTCTTGAGATATGCATTCAGTTAAAAAAAATGCAAAAAAAAATTGTTTTAATACCTTACCCTGCCCTTAAGTGGACACCAAAATGTAATAAAACTTTTCCCTAAACTGTAATAAAATTTTTCCCTAAATATCAAAACATTTTTAACTGATCAATTTTCCGTTTATTTTTTCCAGATAATGTGAAAAACCACGTGAAACTCGCACACATATCCACATCATCCGTTTTCCTAATGCTGCTCATCGAACGGCGACGTCCATGTTCGCCGACAGTGGTCGCATTGGTTCTACTCTGTCTGTTCATGTCCGTATGGCATCTGAGCACCATCCCCAACGAGCTATCACCAGCACCGTCAGCCGCTCAACTGATGCCACAAACGGCCGCCGTCTATGAACCGGTGTCGAAGGACCACGCCACCGAGATACCGTTCGACGTGCAGAGTCTACCCATGTGGGATTACACGACATTGATAAATTTAGATGAGTTTGTGTTCGATTTGATCAATTTCCCGTGTAACGATTCCGAAAATCCACCGCTACTATTAATTCTCGTGCATTCGGCACCGGTCAATTTTGAAAAACGGAAAATTATACGTAACACGTGGGGCCAATTACAGCGTGGTGTTTACGTGTTGTTTATTTTGGGCCGCGTCGCCAACAGTTTAGTGCAAAATGAAATTAACCACGAAAACCGCAAATATCACGACATTATTCAAGGCAGCTTTTTGGATTCGTATCGAAACATGACCTACAAACACGTGACCGCGCTCAAATACATGGTGTATCACTGTCCCGAGGCGCGATACATTCTAAAGACTGATGACGACATCTTCGTCAATATGCCGATGTTGTTGAACTTCCTGACATTGGACATTTCACCGTATGGCGCCCGGAAACTGATTTACTGCACCCCATACTTTAACTCGCTGGTGAAACGATCGTATCGAAGCAAATGGCGTGTGTCGCCCAAGGAGTATCCCGCGTCAATTTATCCCACCTATTGCCCTGGATGGGCGATCATCTATTCGCCGGATGTGGTGTTCAAGTTATACGACGAAGCGCAACGGGCCGAATACTTTTGGATCGATGATGTCCATATTACAGGGACGTTGGCGAAACGTGCGAATTTGTCGCACACCTCATTCAGTCTGACGTTGACGGATAAACAGACGGATTCGTTAGTGAACGCAAAAGTGCTTAACAATCAATCGTTGAACTTTTTGTTCGCGTCGCCGGATTTGTCGCCAAAATATATCGTGAAATTGTGGAATATTGTACAGAGATATCATGTGACCATGAATAATATCAGTAATACAGTGACAAATAGTATTACGTGACAAAAATTTACCACATTCTAGACAAAAGAAAAAAAATTGATACATTCGAAGTACCACAGAATATAATTTGAAAGTATCGACAAGATAGGCATACGACACAACAGTATTATTATAATCATTGCCTAGATCGTACATATAGTTCACTTTAAATAGGCAAACATCTCAGTATTTGTGTACGGTTAGTTGCCTAGATTACTTTCATTTTATGGTATTGATGATAAAAATTTCATACCAGTTGTGAAGTGCCTTTCTTAGGCCCCAGTTGGGTAAACATAACAAAGGTTTTCATTGAGGATTTAAATGTAAGGCTAGTGATTGCCAAAAATTCATATTGAAATTGATAACGTTTGACGATTTTTTAACGATTTGTGTCTGGGCTTCCTTTTTCGAACGATATTAAGGAGAAAGCTTTGCTCATATCCTGTCAAAACTCAAAATTTTTCCCCCAAAAAGAAACAAAAATCGTCAGTACATTAAAAATTTCGAAAAACATGTTATACCACATGTATAAAAATGGTAAATTAAGAAAATTCGTTATTTTTATTTTTATTAAAAATAGAAACATTAGAAAAAATATCTCTGATTGGCAAATTTTTCTAGATATAAAATAAAAAATTTTGATAGTATTTTTTTGAATTTATTCGAGTTAATAAATTGAGATAATTATTACCAACTTGTATATATTTAAAAAAAATAAATAAGTATTTTTCATTTTAAATTTACCGCCAAAATTAACTGAACTGAAATTATTTGTATATAATTTAATTATAAATTAACCTTCGTAAATATAAGTACTTAACATGGTGTCTTAAATTAATTAAGGATATCTTTGATGCTTAATTTTGTCAGATACACGATCAAAGATATTTGAAATACCGGCCTATAAAAAGTACATCACAATTTTGTAAAAGAATTATAAGAAATTTCTTGAAATATGTTTGTGTTATTTTGATTTTTTAAATAAAATCTTGAAATATTAATTAAGAATAATTAAGAAAATAATGTTTCAAATTTGATTGAATCTCATGACGCGACGTCTCTCTGTAGCCGTACTTTTTAACTTAATTTTAAAGTAAGGTTTTAACGTGGATTCTTTTGATATTATTTAAAAAAAAAGCTAATAAAAAAGATATGTACTCTGTTTTGTTAATTACAGTAAAATACAAAATAACCCACGTTAAAAGTAATTCAATTAGGCGCCCCACGTTGGGCGCCAAAAAAGTATTATTAATATTATTACTAAATAATAATCAAAAAGAAACGACTTCCTGCAAAACAAATCAAAGAAAATATAGATCGAAAATCCAAAATCAAGATCTATATATGTCAAAACATAAAAAACAACAAATTGGAAAAGTAATTGTCAATCTAACATGTCTCGACCATCAGACCATTTTCAGAGATTATGGCAAAAATCAATATTAAAAAAATTAATTAATATTGATTTTTGCCATAATCTCTGAAGATGGGCTGATGGCCGAAACATGTTAGATTAACAATTACTTTTTCAATTTGGTTTTGGTTTTTCGATCTATATTTTCTTTGATTTTT
This sequence comes from Brachynemurus nebulosus, assembly GCA_035578155.1. Lineage (NCBI taxonomy): Eukaryota > Metazoa > Arthropoda > Insecta > Neuroptera > Myrmeleontidae > Brachynemurus > Brachynemurus nebulosus. Next base: position 606,299 of record JAPWDM010000026.1, read on the forward strand.
TTTTGCAGGAAGTCGTTTCTTTTTGATAATTATTTAACATTACCTGCAGTTGGAGTAACCCCAGTGTTTATTTACTATTATTGCTATTATTAGAATTACTATGTTTATTTTACAGTGCCATTGTAACTACAGTATATTTAGAAAATGAAAACGAATCTCATAATATTTGATACATTTTTTCTTAATAAATTTTATAGAAAACACAAAAATCTCACTGCCTCACAAAATAGGTTTGACAGTTTATACCTTGAAGTTGGCATCAGACAGAGATGTTCGTTATTAATTGTGCGAGGAAGTGAGATCTATTGTGAAGATAGAAAGGAAAGAGCGACGTTCATGTTAAGAAATTATAAACATAATATTTAATGTAATAGAATTTTTCCAAATAGAATAATATTTATGTCTAAATAAAGTCAAAAATCACAACAGTAATTTTCCAAAAATAATTTAAATGTTGTTTGTAACCAGAGATAACTCATACTAATCAAATAATTATAGATAATATTATTAGAGTTTTTGCAATCATTGGTTAACGTGAGAAGCGCCAAATTTAAATTTTTAATATTACTTAAATGGCGTACTCTCCGGGGGATGATTGCAAAAGCGCTTTAGTAATAAAAATTCTTAACCTGAATGGAGTTGATTTTTTTTTTTTTTTGATTTTCATGTGCTTATTAAAATAGGGGTCCATCATTAAAAATCTAGTACCTAAATATAAGAGTAATTATATTGAAAAAAAAAAAAAATTGAGCTATTATAATAATATTTAATATATTTTTTTGAATTGTATTTAGAAAAGAATAAATAAAAAAAAATCGTTTAAGAAATTTATTAAGAATTTAAAAAGAAAACAAAATATCTAAATCAGAATAATGTAAGTACTATTTGTATATATGAACGTGTTGGGACATCTATCGGTCGTTTATAAAAGAACAAACATTTTTATTTAAATTTTGTATTTATTTAATATTTGCTATTTTTTGTGAGAAAATCCGATTACCGATGTCCCACCAGCTATATCAAAAATATAATTTTTCGTTTGTTCAAAATTTTTTTCTTTCATATTTTTATTTACTATTCAGAAAATTTTATAACTGTTTCAGAATTAATAAAGAAATTTATATATGTACTATGAGAAAAACGTATTTTGTAAATAGTTAAAACGAAAATGTAATCAAATTTCTATAAAATTCAACAAATTGTATCCAATTAAAATAAAATTTTATCTTTTTTGTGTTTTGAATATTTTTGAAATTACTGAACAGAATTTTCAATTACGTGATCTACATCTTATTTTGTTTGTAATCATTAAAAAATAAATCGAATTTTGGCTGGAATATCAAAATAACCGAGTTGACAATATTTAAAAAAAAAAAAAACTCGTCAAATTTGTGGATTTACTGGTCAGAAGTCTAAAAAATTTTGATAAATTTTTAATTCTAAATATACAAGATCAACTGAATCTTATAGACAAACTGTGTACATTTAAAATTTGATCGTTATGCCGTCTATCTGAAAATAAAATTAAAACTGGCGTTTGGTATTACATGAATTTACAAAAAAAAAAAAAAAAAATTATATTGAATGGGATAAAAATTACAATTATTATTTATTTTATTGTATTTTCCAGTTTACTAAAGTCGATTTATGACTTATTTTTAAATAATTTAGTAACTTCTTTGTAAAAAAGTCAAAAGACATTTTACAATTATCCGAGACTACTAAAGTAGCGGAAGTATTGTGATCACTTTTGAAAATTAAAAAATTTTTCCCTCCAAAATAAAATTTTTTACGCACATTTTACGTTTTACAGCTTCCTGAACAATTTTGGTTTGGTGTCTGTCCATCCCTCCGTCTGTGTGTCGCCAGTTTGCACCAAGTGGCATAACTTCTGAACTATTCGATTGTTTTTAATGAAATTTTCAGAATTTATCCAGTTTGATTTCTAGATGGCCCCCAACAAATTTCATTGCCTTCGGAGTAATAGTATCCACGGCGTTATCATGAAATCCCATTAAATGTCAATATCTTATTTACTGCTAGTCCCACTTCGCTCAAATTTTTAAAGTATTTTGGGGGTCAGTGTAGAAAAATATTTTTGCTATTATTTTATAATTTAGCTTTTCGGTATTTTGAGTTACAACAATTTTTTATGAACTTTAAGGCGAAAATATAATTTCACGGTATATAATATATTTGGTAGAATACTGTTTTAAAGTCTTTTACGAGTATGAGGAAGCTGTGTGCCACACCCCGTGTATTTTAATTTTAAGATATAATATAAAAAAACACGACAAGAAAAATAAAAATTGAATTTCAGTCAAAAATTTATTTTGAAAATTAAATGTAGTACAAAAAATGTCAGCCATATTGGGCATATTGCGCGAACGGTTTAGCGCTACTTTTGAAAATTATCCCGATAAATAGTTTGACACATTTTTAAAAAATCTGTCAACTCGTCTATTAGAAATTTACAAATCATAAAAAAATCAAATTGATTATCATTTTTGTTATGTTAATTCGTAATTAATTTACGTACTTATTGATAAAATTGAGATTATTGCTCAACTTTAGTAAAAGATGGGATCACACTAATAAGCTCAAAATTGACGAGTATATTTAAAAGGTGCCGTTTCCAATATTTTTGATTTTAAGTGCTATTTTTTGGTGGCTAATTTTATATTTTATTTATTTTAAGCGATCAATCAGTTGGGTGTATTCTACTTAAGTGGATTCGTCAGAAAATTAACATGTAAAATTTATTAAAAATAAAATACTTTTAAAATATCCAGATGATTGATTTACCGCCATATGTACTTTCAACATTCTTATGAAATTTATTTTTATTCTTATACAAACAAAATTAAATTAAAAATTACATTTGAAATTGTTAATAATTTTCAGATTGTTTTAAAAATTGTGTGCCAATATACTTAATAAAATAAAAATTTTAAAAATTAAATTTCTTTTTAGTTTTATTTCTTTAAAACCTTAACCAGTATCTTAACCATATTTAATAGTTTTTCTATATTGTAAACAATTTTTAAAAGCTTTTATTTAACTTGCTATGTTAGTATGTTGGTTTAGATCAAATCGTGGAATCAAAATTTCAACAGGTTCTAATTGAGCTAACGGTTTCAAATTTTGCATACGTGTCTAACCTTGATGACAATGCAATATTGTATAATATGTTTTTCCCTAAAATTGCCTCAAACGAAAATTGTTGATTTTTAGTTCTATGCAACTTTTTGACATTTCGAATTGTCAAATATTGTCCATTGATTTTACATCGCAATTTTTTGTTTCCATAGTTATGTCTGATTAGGGTAAATTAACCGATTAAAATATAGGTACATTCTTTATTTTTTTTTTAAAATTAATTGTAGCAGACTAAAGAGTAGAAAATAAAATAAAGTAAAAAAATGTTTTTTAAGAAAAAGCTTTATTTAAAAATAGGCTAAAAAAAAATGAAATAACTACTGAGTGAAGTTTGAAGCAATATGCAACATAATTTATAAAAGCTTGAGGCGTTTAATTAAGTTTGGTAACTACTGAAAAGTAAAATAGCTACACTTATATCCAAAACAGAAATAATTAATGATAACGCCTCAAGCTTTTATAAATTATGTTGCATATTGCTTCAAACTTCACTCAGTAGTTATTTCATTTTTTTTAGCCCACTTTTAAATAAAAGCTTGTTCTTAAAAAACATTTTTTTTATTTTATTTTTTTAGCTTAGAAGAAATATAATCTAAAACAAAAAAAAAAATAAAAATAAATAAATAAATAAAAAGGAAGAATAGAGAAGTGATAGTAATTTTATTAACATATTAACGACTAGCTGTATCTGCGACGTCGTTCGCGTAACACATTGTTAATTGTAATAATTTTACAGATCTTTTACAGAACCATAATTTTTGCATAAGGCATGCACATGCTCCAAACTGTTTCTCTATTTTCCTGTGGGAACGAGACATTTTCCCGGAATAAAAAGTATTTTAGATGTTGACCCAGGTAATAAGTCATCATTACACCAAAGAGTCTGGAACCATTACCATAGGTGAATTTGCCCAAGAAATGAAATTCAACGATATGTATGCGATTGTGTAGCTTAGTGAAAGAGTAAACCATACGTATGGATTTTTCCTCAATATCTTTACATTTTGCGGAGTTATAATACCAAATACCAAAAAATCTAATATGTTTTATCTTCAAAATGTAGACTTTTTTCATATCGGAGTTCTAAAATACAACTAGTTACGAAAAAAGAACTAACTTCTCTCATTGTTTTTAACGTATTACTCAGTTCTACAATTATTTCGCAAGTAAATCCAACTAACATTTTTACTTACCCGTTAGGTAAACTAAAACTGTTTACTTGATCAATTAGTGATGTATTTAACTTCATGAATGAATTTAAAATTGTAGACTTGAGAAGTATGTTAAAAGCAATGAAAAAAATTAGTTCTTGATTCGTAGCTGATTATTTTTTAAAACTCCTATGTGGAATGAGTCTACATTTTGAACATAATACATATTAGATTCCTTATGGCTTATCTCAATTTTCGCAAAGTGGACCGAGTACGAGAGTGTAAAAGGTCATTTCATGGTTCTTCGTGGCTGGTGTTATAACGGTATTTCGACTTCAGCCAACTTTAGCGATTACTTCGTCGAGGAACTTCGATCGAGAGTGTAGAGCAGGCATCAGATTATCATGTAATAAAAAAAAAAAAAAAAAAAAAAAAAAAAAACAAAACAAAAAAAAAAACATTCAATGATTCATTTATTCATTCAAAATATTTCTTAAAAACATAATTCAAAAACAAGTAGGTACAGTTCAACAAATCTGACTTTGGCGCTTCAAGGTCATTTTTTCTTTATATTAAGTACTATCTCACTTCTTTAAGAATGCATTTTTAATGACCTTGAAGAGATAAAGTCAGATTTGTTGACCTGTACCTGCGTATACACGTACCATGAACATCACCAAATATATATGTTCTTATTTTTTTTCAATATGTTCCACCCTTTTGACAAAAATAAAATTCAGGGAGATGAGGGAAGTGCTTGCGAGCTTTCTTTTGGTAGTAATAAGAAAGTGGTCACTCTTGTACAAGTAGCTAAAAAAATTTAATGAATTTTTTTTTCGTATTTTATAAAGGGTATTTAATGTCCATTTTAAATGAAAAAAATATATAATAAAGTACTGAACATAGCAAACAATATGGATTTTGTTTCATCGTTTTATCTGTAATAGTTTATGAGAAAAAAAAGTTTGAATAAGACCACTATTTTTTGGTATTTGGTATTATAACTCCGCAAAATGTAAAGATATTGAGGAAAAATCCATACGTATGGTTTACTCTTTCACTAAGCTACACAATCGCATACATATCGTTGAATTTCATTTCTTGGGCAAATTCACCTATGGTAATGGTTCCAGACTCTTTCATTAAAATCCGTCCAGTAGTTTTTACGTAATGTGTGCACGTGCTCAAAATGGTTTTTCTATTTTCCTGTTGGAATGAGACATTTTTCCGGAATAAAAAGTATCTTAGATGTTGACCCAGGTAATAAGTTATCATGAATAGACAGACAGACACACGGGCAAAAATTTTAAAAATCGCTGTTTTGATATTTACATCGATAATTATTTACAGTTCCAGTACAATTTTCAAAAAATATTCCATGTACAGGAATGGTCTCGTTACAGTTTTATTATGTTATGTATAGATTAACGAATTTTATATATGTATATGTCAAACCATTTGCCTATCTTAACGGAGCTGAGCACAAAGGGTCCTTTTTGCGCTACGACAATGTCAACAGTTTTTTTTCTGGAATAAAAGCTGTGAGGGATACCGAATAAAAGTTTCGGAATCCTTTTAAATTTGCTCGTTCGTCCTTCACGCCCCCATAATTTCCATATTTTTCTATCTACGAGCATGAAATGTCATATTTATGTACATGTTTAAAACAGCATAAAGTTTACTTAATTTCGTGAAGTATTTCCCCGTACTGGAAAAATATGAAGAAAATTTGGATCCAAGGAATATTTGGGAGTAATTTATTGCTGATATTGCTCAGGATGGGCCTTTATTTACATGTCACACGTGGTGTTCAAATTATGAGACGTTACGCTGCCCTGTCAAGCCGGACCGACCGACTATTTTTGTAAAATTGAAAACTTAAATGTGATCTTTGAAAAACGATATTGATTTATTCAATGAAATGAAAATTTGTAGTGGAGTTTTGCGTTGCAGAATCATAAATTTACAAATATGTATTACAATATTTATTTAAAAATATGTAATTTAGTTGAACTGTGTCCAAATTTTGTTACTATTCTGAAAAATATATTAAGGGGAGGTTTACTCGAGAGTCTTTAAAAATTATGTATTTTTCTAGAATTTTTTTCTCAAGAACGGAAGTAAATATCAATTTCAAATTTTGTGCACATATTTATTAAGTATTAAACTACACAAAAAAAAATTTTTCAAGGAAAAATGTAAAAAAGTGTCCATTTTATAGATAGCGCAGTGTGACGATCCGAAAATCCAATGCCTTGTTGGTGGACATCCTAGCGCCGGTAATAAACCACCGAAATCCAAAAACAAAAAAGATTTATAAAATATATGAAGAGTACCGGCACCTCTACCTATAATATCAATAAATTGCTGAAAGAAAAAAAAATGGCGGATGTTTGAACTTTTGATTACGATTTTTGTCTTATTTTTCGCTCTTTAAAGTAAATTTAAAAATAAAAAAAATATTGAAAGTGTACCGAACTTAGGTAGAGGTGCCGAAGAATTGAATTATCTTTAAAATAAAAAATTAAAAAAAAAGGATCCATCGAATAGTTTTTGAGTTATGTCCACCAGTTCCAAAAATGTAGTTCCGAGATATTATAAAATATGTATAAAGAAACGTATTTTTAAAATTTTATACTTAATACTCATTATTGCGTGAACTACGTTTTTTGAATTTTTTTTATAGAAAGCTGGATTCGGTTAATGTGCAAGAATCTTGTTTTTAAATTATTTTCAGTAAAATCACTTTGGGAATATATTCTACATATAATTTGCTATCAATTTCGGCAAAAAAATCGATTTTTTTATCAAATCTCAAGTAAACCATCCCTTAAATTACTTTCAACAAAATCACTTTGGGAACATATTCTACACATGATTAGCTACCAATTTCTGCATAAAAATCGATTTTTTAACGACTCTCAAGTAAACTTCCCCTTAACTTAATTAGTTAAGCTATTACCATTGTATCTACAGAAAGATGTTAACAAAACTGAAGATAATAAAATATTACTACGGTCTTACCACCGTTAAAAAATCGATTTACTTTGTCAGTAATTTTATTTTTCAAATTTCTATAACAAAAGTAGCAAGACTACAGGGGTTCTGCACCAAAAGTAGTAAGGTTACAGCGGTTTTATACCAAAAGTAATAAAAAGCTTCTGAAATACCCAGACGATAGTTTTAAATGGGCAATGGGCAAAAGCCAAAAAGCTTTTTCAATTTATTTTTAAGTAATTTGGTTGATTGAAAAAAATAATTTTATGTGATTACTGGATCAAGGATAAAGAAGATAACTGACTGAGGGAGGAGCCGCGTTGAAAATTTTGTAAAAAAGATGTTGCAAATTTTTTTGTACCTTTTATTGTTAGATAAGTCATGAAAAATAGACTTTATTAGTGAGTTGTGACCAGTGGCGTAGCGTGCCTTGGAGGGGCCCTGTATCAAAATTAGTTGGGGGGGGGTCAAATAAAGGGTAAAGATTTCTCACAAAAGAAACAAAAATGCTTGCATTAAATTAAAATAAATATTTATCGATTATAAGTTATCGCTTTCTCCTAGAAATTGAGCCTAGCCAAACAATTCAAGTTAAATATACACTTTTCTTGCCTTTTTTCCGACAAATTGATTTATTAAATCATCTATAGTTATATAGTTTCAGTCTTTCTAAAATTTCTGCCTCTGTAGACAATAGTGACAAGTCTGATAGCCGTTCCTGTCCCATTGAAGTCTCATTTTTGAAGTTACCCATGTTGCCAACTTTTGGGCTCATGCTTAACCCGGGAAAAAAAGGGGTCGCTTTTTTGACTTTTGTCATTTCTGAAGTTAAAACTCTATTATAGGCACGTATGAGAGTTTTTTTATATGTTTTTTTCCCGGGAGGCACGAGATTAAGTGACATTGTGGATAACATTTTACTAATTTTTTCTTACGCATGTTAAGGGCCTCTGCAGCCCGGGGGCCCCGTATCATTGATACGGCTGATACGGCGGTAGCTACGCCCCTGGTTGTGACTCATAAAAGCTTGGGAACCACCGGTCAGTATTTGTGTACGGATAGTTGCCTAGATTGTCTTCATTTTTATAATCATAAAAATTCAAATATTCACCTCGATGACGTCATTCAATATATTTAACTATTAAAAGTTTATTAACTATTTTATCGATTATTATAATTTTGGTAATTTTAAATTTTTTTATCATATTAATTTTTTAACTACCTGTGTTCATTAAATTCAATTTTTTTTTGTTAGTTTTCTTTTATTATTTAAACTTATTTTATTTTTTTTTGTAATTGTTTTGTTTTTAATAATATCAATAATAAAATTAAGTTGTTGTAATTGTTGATAGACGAGGTTTTTATTTATTTAACTGATTTCCGTACGATTTGATGAATTGTTAATCACATAAAAGCATGAGAAGTCACGATAACTTAATTATAGTTGAATGATCATGCTGTTTTATTTCTTCACCTCTTTTGTTATGTAGGTCAAATTCGGTGAAAATCGGTCATTCCAAAATAAAGTCGTATAATGATTGAAATTTTAATTACAGTCAAAACTCTAAGTAATGCCACTCTAAAAAAATTTGGGGGACAGGTCTACCCACACTGTCAACTTCCCATTGGGTGTCCTTAAAGACTAGAGATTACTGTACATAAATAATTCTTTTTTCATTTCAGGCGACTCCTCCCCTGGGCTCCCGATAGAGGCTTTGCCTCTTGCACCATACCGGGGGCTTCGCATTCTGTACCTAAGGGTGGGGGCTCCATTCTTATCAAACAAATGATAACATCATTTGTTCTCAAGATATGCGAGACAAAATATATTTTGACAAAAACTAATTTTTCAAGTTTCTTTTTTTTTTTTTTTTAATTTTGTAATAAAATACTTGCGTTTTTAACATCAAGGAAGGTTCTTAGACCATTATATAATGATGTTATGGTAAAAAATCCATATAATCTATGTTATCTTAATAAAGTTAATTCTGATTTTTACCACAAAAAACAAACCGCTAATCCAAATTTGCTGAAAACTTTATCCGGTCTTCATTTTTTGATTACGCATCTAATGAAATTAGTCCGGAGTTGATATCATCATTTGTTCTCGAGATATGCGAGACGAAAAAAATTCACGAACGAACAAACGAACGAACGAACTAACGAACGCACGCACAGACATCACGCTAAAAACGATGGATTCGGATTTTAGTGACCTTGAAACGTGGAGATATGTCAAAATTAGCGATTCGTAAAATCGGACTCATTACAGTAACTTCCTATGGGAAGTTAATAATGTAGTTCCTTTACATCTCACAAGGGGTTCTAATCACTTTCACCATACAATTTCATCCCGATTGAGTAGAAAACAATCTAGAAGCCACCCCGCATAATTTCTGAAAATTTCGATCGAATATTCCCGAACTAATGCCACTTGCTGCGATTTTCGAATAGACAGACCTTAGACAGATAGACTAAGACCCAAATTAAAATTTTTTAGGAAGCTCTGGAAGTCGGGAACGTAAATTTTCATATTTCAAAAATGATTACAATGCTTTCACGTCTTTAGTAGTCTTGGAAGCAAAATTAAAGAATATGTATTTTTCTTTTGAATCGCTGACATATCGCGTGAAAGCAGTTTATAAAATCGATCAATTACATTTTAAATTATTTTGATTCAATTGACTTTATATTCGACTGTCAGTCAAGTTGGCAATGAAAATAATTTTCTAAAACGCCACAGCTACAAAACGGTATTACGAAAATGATGGATACCAATAATTATTGACGTCAGAAATGTACTTGGTCATTAATATTTTAAATTTATGTACGACTTATAATTATCTGTTATTTCATTTAGAAAAGTATTTCATTTAAAGTACTTCTAGGCTCATAAAAATGAGAATTATGAATTGTTTTGAATGTTTTTTTTTCATGTAATTTTCCCACCAATTGAATCGTAAATTGTTGTTTACATAGCACATAACTTGACGCGGAATTTTTCCATTCTGTGTCTGGTTACTATAGTTACGAAAGATAAAAGGTTTTTACGAAAGACGAAAGATAATATACTACTACAAGAAATTAAGATAGCAAAAAAAAAATTGTTAATTTTTTAGTGATTTTTAATGGGCTGTAATTACGTGAAAAACGGTCGTATTCAAGATTCTAGTTTTAAGATCTTTCGTCCAAAAATTTTTAGGAATGACAGTTATCGAGCAATTCTAGGGAATAAGAGAAAAAAATTTTACAAATTTGTTGCTCTTTTTTTTGGTCTATGGGCTTGAAAAATTTTTCTACAGTAAAACCATGGTATTGTCTTGATAGTCTGTTTATTCAACTTCAATTTCCTTTAAAAAATTTTTCTTTACGTTGATTTGTTCCGGAGATATCCAATTTTGAATGCAAAAGGATCCTTTTTGCTTTAACCATTGACATTTCAGTAATCAGTGATCGGACAGAAAATTGAAGGGCAGGTTTGGAATCAAGAATAAATTTCCTACAAGACTGTGCCGCGTACTTTAGGGAAAATTTTTTTTCCAGCTTAATTTTAATCTGAAAAATATGAAAAAAAGGGAACTTTTTTCTTTGTTGCGAAAAATTGATGAGGAATCTAATGTTTGTACGAATTTTCATACCTCACTGTACCCCCAATAACCCTGCAAATCGGTAGATCGATCTATTGAATGGTTCTCCTAAACCGTTTGTTCAAAATTTCAGAAAAAGAATTAAGGGGAGGTTTACTCGAGAGTCCTTAAAAATTATGTATTTTTCTAGAATTTTTTTCTCAAGAACGGAAGTAAATATCAAATTCAAATTTTGTGCACATATGTATTAAGTATTAAACTAGACCAAAAAATTTTTTTAAGGAAAATTATAAAAAAGTGTCCATTTTATAGATAGTGCAGTGTGACGATCCGAAAATCCAATGCCTTGTTGGGGGACATCCGAGTGCCGGTAATAAACCACCGAAATCCAAAAACAAAAAAGATTTATAAAATATATGAAGAGCACCGGCACCTCTACCTATAATATCAATAAATTGCTGAAAAAAAATGGCGGATGTTTGAACTTTTGATTACGATTTTTGTCTTATTTTTCGCTGTTTAAAGTAAATTTAAAAATAAAAAAAATATTGAAAGTGTATCGAACTTAGGTAGAGGTGCCGAAGAATTGAATTATCTTTAAAATAAAAAATTAAAAAAAAGGATCCATCGAATAGTTTTTGAGTTATCGTGTCCAACAGTTCCAAAAATGTAGTTCCGAGATATCATAAAATATATTATATAAAGAAACGTATTTTCAAAATTTTATATTTAATACTCATTATTGCGTGAACTACGTTTTTTGATTTTTTTTTTTTAAAAAGCTGGATTCGGTTAATGTGCAAGAATCTTGTTTTTAAATTATTTTCAGTAAAATCACTTTGGGAACATATTCTACACATAATTTGCTATCAATTTCGGCAAAAAAAAATCGATTTTTTTTTATCAAATCTCAAGTAAACCTTCCCTTAAATTACTTTCAGAAAAATCACTTTGGGAACGTATTCTACACATAATTAGCTACCAATTTCTGCAAAAAAAATCGATTTTTTTTTAACGACTCTCAAGTAAAAATATTGCCGACCTTTGGGGAAGTTTACTGTGGAAGTGCTCGGGCTTTATAGTGGTGACGGTAGTAGACGTTGACCTAAATTTTTTGGTCCGTGACTGTATTTTTTATTATATAATACCACATTTTGTTACCAAATGGTATTGCCGTTGGATAGTTAAAGTAATAATATAGTTCAATATGAAAATGTTTGATACATATATTATTTTTTCTCATGAGTACGTTATTTATGCGTTATGCAGTACTACTATCACTATACATATTGCTTAATAATATATTGTTGAGCTTACAACTTCACATACGTAGATACATAAGAATACTTACTACGAATATTACGAATATATTTTCTCATTCGATTCTAATAATAAACAGTCTTTTTCGCTCTAGCTATTCCATTCATTTTTTATTTTTATAGCTCTTATTTTGTTATTTTTGTACTGTTGCAACAAACACTTGGCTGATTTCATATTTTTGCAATTGATTGTGATAGTAATTCGGTTCGTTATTGTGTCAAGTATTTGTAGGAGGGTGTTTACTTTTTTTTTTCCAATGTTTTGAAGTATTTAATTTATAATCTTCAGTGTTGATTTATGTGTAAAATAGAAATATTGGTTCGTTTTATGTGAACCAGTTTGTTGTGATTGAAAGTTTGCTCGAGAAAAATCACGGTAAGTGGATTTAAAATTATTTAGAAATAATAAAAATTGTTAGGAACCGTTTTTTCCTTCTGTTGGCTTCATAACTGGGGCCTGCTTGGTAGAGATTGCTCGAAATGGTTTTAATTCATTATGATCTAATATATTATTAACAATACCGCGGGAAAGTTATATTTATAAACAATGTATCAGTCCTTGTATTCTTTTTCTAGGTACTCATTGTGTAAATAGTATGCCACAGGTTGGCAGTCCAATACAATTACATAAAAATAAACAATTTCGGAACCAAATTATACTGAATGAATTTTCAAAATTATTTTTTATTGAGTTTCTAAAAAGTTTTTTAGAAACCAAAAAAGAAATTTAACTTGTAATTTTTGTATTATTTTGTATATTTTATATACGTTTGAAAGATCAAAATTCTACAAGTAGAAATGTTTATGAATCATGTGAATTATCAAACTGAATCGGCTGGAAATCGAACCCAAGAACTCCTGGTAACTAGCCAGGTGTTTTCGCCACTAGACCAACGATCCTCTCAATCTGACAACCATTCAATCACATATATGTATATCTAATGCGAGAAGCAGTTACTATTTTCAATTTCAAATATTATCGAGTGCTTGTGAAACATTACTACGTATGACGAACTTTTGTTCGCATTTAAGCATACGCAGTATTCATATGTTCACTTGCCACTTTGTGATTTTTAATTCATATCAATTTTAGTCATACAAACCAAAAAAATCGAGTGTTCAAAGTTTCAGTTTAGCTGAACGATAAGTGAACTTATGAATACTGTGATGTTTAAATGCGAACAAAAGTTTGTCATACGTAGTAATGTTTCACAAGCACACGATAATAATATTTGAAATTGAAAATATTTAAAATATCAGTTGGACTTTTTATTATGGGCGTGAAAGGGTTAAAAACAATTAATTAGTTTTTTGTCACAGAAAAATTAATAACGTTAAAAATAAATGATAAATTTAAACTGACAGTTAATATATTTCATTATAATGATTTAATTATTAATAAATAAGTAATTAGAATAATATTAAAAAAAAAAATATGTATAAAAAACTGAGGTATTGTCTTTTCTACATTTTTAAATTAGGTAATTATGTAATTTTCCTGTTCGCATAATTATTTTCCGATATTTTGTTTAGAACGGATATTCATACATTCATTTTTCACGTATAATTTTTTATATTGAATTTCTTATTAACAAAACATTATTATAAACGTTTTCAATTTCTATTGGTTTATAACACAATTTGTTAATGCAAGTTGATGATTTAAGTTGATGTAAACCATTCACTTCTAGCTTGCTTGGACATTGATTAAATCGTGTGTTAGAAAGAGAATACACAGTATTAAAATGAGACCGCTGGGAATAACTTTAATTTTGTTACTCTATTAGTAACAGTAAAAAAAAAAATTACTGTTCAAAACGTTAACGATATTAGCTTTAACGGAGAACAATATTGTTTTGTTTGTTTTGAAAAACAAGTCAGGATTTCTTAGTATTCCGAATTTCTCACAATTTTCAGCATAAAAGTTTGCTTGCTTTTATTAAATGTTAAAATTAGTTTTTAATTTTTAAATAAGTTAAGAAAACCAATAACAGGTTTTTTTAAAAAAAAAAAAAACGATACTGTATACTAAATTGTGTAAGATTCGACACTGATCATTTCAAAGTGGTCAAGTGCAGGTCGACCACCTAATGTAATAGACGAATTTATAAGAATTTAGTTACTGTCCTATGAAGTACCAAAAATGGTAGTATTAATTGATAGAAGAATAAAATTTGTAGCAAATCATAGATTTCAGACCAATCAATTTTCATATTATGTAAAAATACTTTAAATTCACTGCACATTTTAGACTTGAATACTTAATGAAAAAAATATGTACATATTTTTAATAGTTGACTAAGTTTTGGTTCTTGATCGGTTATAGGATACCTTACCTTAGTTGTTTTTTAATTTTTGTTCAAATTCGAAGTATAAAACTAAAAGAAAAGCAATTTTTTATGTGGGAAAGTTCATTTATTGAAAGAATTTTGCCATTTTGATAGCAAAAATCAAACTTTCACACTTAAATTATCCTTATTTTATAAACAAATCTATATATTAATCTGATATCATTAGATACACGAGGTATACTAAAAAATTTCAAGTTGTAAAACTTCTAATTTAAAAAAAAAAATGGTAGAAAAATAAGATAAAATGTTTTGTTATAGGTTTTTGACAAAATTAAAGGTATAAATAATTAAGGCGATCTATAAATAACACTGAAACAACATTTTTTTAAAAGAATTACATTTTTGAAATGATATTTTCAACAATCAAAAGAATCAAATTAAATTTGAATCCTCCAATCAGAGAGAACTTTTAAAACATCTAACCTTTTGTTGAATTATTGAATTTCAAGAAAATTTTTTCTTAAATAATATTCAATTAAACTATGTTATATACGTCCAATAACTCCCCCATACAATATTCAATATTGAATTCATGCCGTATTGAAGAAATAAATTTGTAATCAGTATATGTTCACTAAAATTTTAATACAAAGTTTACCTGTAACTTAATGAAAGTGCCTAAATGTTAAGAAACTCGTTGGTAGTTTAATTTCCTTGTTCGTATTTAGTGTTCTCTTTCTAACATAAATTATTTTTCACAATAGGGTAAAAGCCCCCTTTGTGGAACGGTATCTAATACTGGAACAGTTTTGACATTTACATATTTATTTCTTTAATTAAGTAAGGAAACTTTAAATGCGAGGTGAATTTAAATTGAAAAACAATCATTCTATTAATAATAATTTTTGTTATCAGACGTTTCTTTCAGAAATAACTTCATTAATATGTAAATGTTCATAATTAGATACCGTTCCACAAAGGGGGCTTTTACCCTATGTCTAACAAAATTGAAATTGTTTAGTTTCCAATATAGGGTAAAAGCCCCTTTTGTGGAACGGTATCTAATTATGAACATTTACATATTAATGAAGTTATTTCTGAAAGAAACGTCTAATAACAAAAATTATTATTAATAGAATGATTGTTTTTCAATTTAAATTCACCTCGCATTTAAAGTTTCCTTACTTAATTAAAGAAATAAATATGTAAATGTCAAAACTGTTCCAATATTAGATACCGTTCCACAAAGGGGGCTTTTACCCTACATATGAATAATAATTTTCTGGATACTGAATATTAATATTAATCATAAATAATAAAACAAAACTTATTACGATCAATAAAATAAATATATGAAATATCTACATATGAAATAAATTTATTCTAAAAATAGAAATCAAACGGCTATTCAGTATTCGTTTTGTAAAACACTGTAAATTCAAACAAAACAATTGTTTGTTATTTCAATTATTTTGGACAATAATTACAGTATCTATTTAACTATGAAAATAATAATTTTCAACTAATCATAAGATTACGGTCAAAACTACAGGTTGCTGCTTTATCATCGTTTTTAAATCTACATTGAAGCTTAAGTAAAGATATTTGTGTGTTACAGGTGTCGTTACTAGGTGGAACACGTGTTTCCGCGTTAGAGATGGCCGTAAATAATGTACACCGTGATGACGATTATCGTCGACATATTATTGGAGGTAAAAAAAAACTGATTAAAGCAGTCTGCTTTGATTAAATATCTAATAAGCTTTATCGGATCATGTACAGCAAAACTATAAAAAAAGCACAACTCAAAAAAAAAAAAAAACAAAAAACATGGGATCGTAGCTTTGTCACTTTTCACAACAAAAATCGTATAAACACGAGTCGACTTTCGGCCATTACGCCATCCTCAGGTGAAAAACACAACTAAAAACTATTCTTTTAGACGAAAAGAAAGTCGACTCGTGTTTATGCGATTTTTGTTGTGAAAAGTGACAAAGCAACGATTCCATGTTTTTTTTTTTAATATGGATTTTCACAAAGTAAACCTTTCCAATATTAATTATTTAAAGCACAACTCATTTTATTTCATGTAAACTCAACATAATTCAAATTTAATCTCAATTTCCGACAATTTTCTAGTGAATTTCGTGATCAGGAAATAATTAAAAATGAATATTAAGGTGATTGGCGCGTTAAAGCTTAAGTAACTATTAAATTCCAAAAAAGTTTGAAATATTTAAAAACATTTAGTGATTCTCCAAAATTTTGGTAACTGTGACAAAAGTGACAAAATATGTTTTGAATTGTTACTTATTCGCAATTACTGTTGTAAACTAAATTGATTGATTATAAATTTTTATATTTCTCTTTTCCACTACTTTTTTAAAACATATTTTTTTCTTTTTTATATGGACGTTTAACTAACATTTAGTAGATTTAGTAAAATTTTTATCTCAGAAACTAATCTTTAAAATGCTCTAATACTCCAATCACCTTAATTTACATAGTAAAAATTTTCTATATTAAAACATTAACTTATAATGAAGATAACTGATTCTATATAACTATGAATATTGCTGTATTTAGCAATTAATTGGATATTTTTTCATGAATTTTTATTAAAATAAAAGAAAATTGTAA
The DNA here is from genome assembly GCA_035578155.1 of Brachynemurus nebulosus. Taxonomy (NCBI): domain Eukaryota; kingdom Metazoa; phylum Arthropoda; class Insecta; order Neuroptera; family Myrmeleontidae; genus Brachynemurus; species Brachynemurus nebulosus. Next base: position 623,443 of record JAPWDM010000026.1, read on the forward strand.
TATTTATAATTAGTAATTTTATTTTAATTTTTAATTTTTAGCTTCACGTGCAGCCATGAATCGTAAGTGTTAAAAAGTTGATAAAAAAATTTGTTCTTCCGTTTGCATGTTTTGATGTGACTTTTTTGTGACTTTTTAAAGCGCCACCTTTCGAATAATTAACTCACATTCAGGTAAAAAACAGTCGAAAAGTTTCTATCTGGTTCATAACTTTTGTATAATATTAATCATACAGTGTTAAGTATGCTGAATGGCTGTTAGTGGGGGGTAGAAATCAGATCAGATACAAAAAACGTACTGTAGGACGTTAATTTATTTAAATAGAAGAGAAGTAATTATTAAACTGTGGGGATCATCCGAGAAACTTCACGTAATGAAAAGGTGCATTCATAATGTGATTTTTATTTTGTTTTCGTAAATCGTTTGGTACAGAACCGTTGTAACCTTACTACTTTTGGTGTAGAACTACCGTAACTTTACTACTTTTGATATGAGACTGCTGTGACCACGCTACTTTTGCTATAGAAATTTATCAGATAAAATTACTGAAGAGAGATAAATCGATCTTGACTAACGGTAGGTTCGAAGTAATATTTTACAGCAATCCCCCGAAGAACACGACTAATTGGTTCCGTGTTCTTTGAAACCGTGTAGTTCGAGACCACCAAAAGATAGGCATTTTTTATTACAAGGGTGAAAATAAAAAAATATAAAAAAAACATTCCGTTTAATTTGCAAGTTGTGGATATTCCAAACATATTTCGACTGTTAAAACCTACTTTTCGTTATCGAAAATTATCGATAACGGACTACTTATCATAAATTGGTTATAATTGTTTAATTTAAGCTCTATTAGTCCCTCTGATTTGGTTACTAATAGAATATTTTCGAAAAAATTAGTTTTCGATACTTTTCGTAAAGTTACGAAAAAGATCGAAAACTAATTTTTTCGAAAATATGCTATTGGTGACTAAATCAATGGAGCTAACAGAGCCTAAAGAAACCAGTTATAACCAATCGATGATAAGTTACGTGGTATCGATAATTTTCGATAATGAAAAGTAGGTTTTGACAGTCTCAATATGTTCGGAATACCCATAACTTGCTTCGCTTAAGCCTTCAAAAATTTCGTTATTTTTTCGCAAAGACGCGACGCACCGTTTACGAGATATTTACGATCAAAAGTTTACGTCTACGTAAAAAAGTTATATTATGTATTAATATTATAATGCATGATTTAGAGAAAAGTTTAGCTCTACAGTGATATACTAAATACCTTGGTATGTATGTATTTTGTAATAACAGATTTCATAATCGATCTGGGCATGCGGTTCATAACTTATTTGTATTAACGTTCATGCACAACACCACAACGATTATTTTTATGACATGTGATATTATCTATTAGTAAGAATCGCTTTTATTCGTTTTTGATTTATAAATAAAAATATTTTTATTGTTAGCAATATCATCGACAATTAAATAATTATTTTTAGATAGAAATGTACGAAAATACAGTTGCGGGTATAAGTTTGTTGATGTTTTTTTGTAAAAAGTATTGTTTGTAGTCAGAAAAATAATCACGTGATAAAATTTTTTTGAATAAAAGATTCAAAACGGTTTCTATATCGCGAGGGCTCAAATGCGCATGTCTATATGATTTTGAATTTTTAACGGATGTAAAAAAGGACGTTTTGTAACTTTTTTTGTGTTATAGTTTTTGAAATTGCGTATAGGGTGAGCTTTTAATGAAATATTCAAAGATATTCTAATTTTTCTTAACGTAACATTTTTGCGGATAAGTATAGTTTTTTTTTTTCGCACAGCTTTAAATTTTTAGTGGATCCTGCAAGCTGGGAACAGCTATCGAAATTTCAAATGTACGCTTTGTTTATTTTTCGACGCTGATTATAAGTCTGAACTTGAAATTTCTTTAAGTTCTCTAAGTCAAACCGTTGAGTCTCTAAACGGCGAAAACTGTTTCCGGTCAAAATGCTATAACTCGAAAGTGATACAAAATAGAAAAATATGACTTCCTCGGTGAAGTAAAAATTAAAGACCAGTGTAAAAAAAAGTGGAAAGAATATTGCAGAATCTTTACAATGTTTATAATACATTTTGATCCATTCTTAATTTTCTTTATGAATTAGGTTGGTAAAAAAAATAATTATAAAGTTTTCAAATTTATATTGAAATTTTTCTTAACCTTTTCTTTAATCACATTATTCAAGAAAAACATTTGGTCAATATATTTCATACAAACCAGTTTCGATTTGTTATTAAAACCAGAGCATTTTTCGTGATTCCATCGGAAACATTTACTTTGAATTGTGACCAGTCTTTCCCTTTTCTGTCCTTGAGGGAACAATTCAAAATAGGGCATTAGGCACTGAATATTATCCGAAATTAAGGCAATATACAATCGACATTAGGGCGCATATTAACATAACTTTAAATATTACAAGTAGTTTTTGCATAAAAATTTAGAATACACCAAATGTTAGAAGTCGACACTGTAAAATATTTAAACTCTAGAAAAATCGATTAAATTTTTTATTAAACAGACGTTCCTACGCTCAAAGGGACAACGCAATTGCCACATGGTGGATAAAATTACGCCTAGTAAGTGGTGTTGATAACCTTATTTATCGTTCGACAGTGGTCAACATATTACCTTCGTATCCGAAATTTAGACACACTTCCAGATTTGGGTACTTTTCTCCCGAAATCTTTTTCTGGAATATCAGTTCAACTTGTTCTTTCTAATTAACGCAGAAACCATTTTAATTCAAGTATCACTATTAAAAAAAAAGCTAGGAAATCTTTTAAAAATATATGGATTTGTGCCGATTGAAATTCGACAGTGTAACATATTAGTGTTTTTGATTAATAACCTCAATAAATATTTAATTTTGTGGTATCGACTCACGAAAAAAATAATTTGTTTACTTTTATTCTAATTATAGCTTCGATTACCTCCTTGACCTCACAAATGCTCAATTATTAACATTACTTATTCTTTATTTAATAATTTTTTTTTATATATATCTACGGTTTTCACGATCTAATGCCGGGGGTTCTCAAAATTTTACAACTATAAATACCAAAATATTTGGCGAGCTACGCAAAATTTTAAAATAAGAAAGAACTCAAAGAAAAAATACATTTGTTATACTGTGTGAGTTTTTCCAGAGTTGCCATTTTTATTACAGCCAAACCGTTGATTTAATCGAAAAATTGTTCAAATAAGAGTTGTAGATATCGACGGGGGCAACTGATTGCTATAGTCAGGAGCTTTATAGCTCTTATGGTTTTCGAGCTATGACACAAACTTATTGATTTTTAAATGTGACTATATATTAATTTTTCGATAAAACTGATCTAATACATTAATTAACAACATAAAAGAGCAAAAAAATTTTTTTACCCAAGTTTAATTTTTTAATTTTTTTTAAATTTATCAGTTAGGTGGTAAAAATATGCATATGTACTGTGTAGTATAATAAAATTGTAACGAGACCATTTCTGTACATGGAATATTTTTTGAAAATTGTACTGGTACTGTAAATAGTTATCGATGTAGATACCAAAACAGCGATTTTTAGAATTTTTGTTTGTCTGTCTGTCTATCTGTCTTGGTGTGATGATAACTTATTACCTGGGTCAACATCTAAAATACTTTTTACTCCGGGAAAATTTTTCATTCCCACGGGAAAGTGGAAAAACCATTTTGAGCATGTGCACACATTAGGCAAAAACTATTGGACGGATTTTAATAAAATTTGGTGTAGTGATAACTTATTACCTAGGGCAATATTTAAGATACCTTTTATTCCGAGAAAATGCCTCATTCCCATGGCAAAATAGAAAAACCATTTTGTGCATGTGCACGTATTACGCAAAAACTATTGGACGGATTCTTATGAAATTTGGTGTGGTGATAACTTATTACCTAGGGTAACATTTATGATACTATTTACTCCGGGAAAATGCCTCATTCCCACGGGAAAATAGAAAAACCATTTTGTGCATGTGCACGTATTACGTAAAAACTATTGGACGGATTTTGATGAAATTTGGAGTGGTAATAACCTATTACTTGGGTCAACATTTAAGATACTTTTTACTCCGGGAAAATGTCTCATTCCCACGGGAAAATAGAAAAACCATTTTGAGCATCCTTCTGTATAATTATTATACTTACATAATTCTCATTTAGTTTATAACAACGCTTTGCGCGAACGACGTCGCAGGTACGGCTAGTAATAAAATATATTCCATATAAGATTTGACATTTTTAAACGGATTAATGTTTAACTAATAATCAGATTTATTGGTTCACCTGAAAAAGATGTGAATTATTTTTATGAATTTAACAATCTGTTCGGAGACCGTATCTGACCCGCAGGCCACACTTTGGGAACCCCTGAATTAATGTGGTCTAAGAAATTATTTTATCAGATTATTTAACCAGTTAGAAGACATAAATTTTTTAACATATAACGTGCTCGCACCTAATTTGTTACGTTTACACTTCTTAAAAAAAAAAAAAATTAGTGAAATGTTTTCATCACAAACGGCATTAGTGTCAAACAACAATGTACATCCGACAAGTGAAAATTCGACCGCAACTGTGGATGCCGCCATGTACAACAATGGTAAGTTTTAATTGTTACATAATACGTCATTTTTTTTGGGGGAGGGGGGAGGAGAGGATGGAAACAATGAATCGTCTACCTCGATAAAGGTTAATGATTTCGGAATGGAAATTTTTTTTGTGGTTAATTTCGAATTAATTTTTATTTACGCATTTGAAATGTCGTGTCAGTGAACTTTAATTGAATTTAAGCTTTCTTTGAATTTTATTTGAGTGTTTTATTGACACTATCAATGTAAGTAATAAAAGAGGTACAGTTAAACCTTTTTTATGCGGTTTTTTAAAAAAAATGGTCATTAAAATGCATAATGTGAATCAAAATCAAGAGATAGTAAGAAACTTAAACGTTAACTGTAATAACTTTTCTTGATAACAATACTTTTTAATGCACAGAGAAAAAATTCCAGTAAAAATTACTGAGCTGCCTCCGGTAAACGAGTCTTAAGTGACCAGTCCGTAGGAAATTATTAAGCAAAAATATAAAAAATGCGTTACAAACATTTTGCGTTATTCATAGACGATTTAAGATAAATCTAAGATCAATCTTAGCTAAGATAAAACTTAACTTATTCATAGACGACTTTAGGTCGGTTTTAACGCTAAGTTCAATCTTATCTCTTACTTAAATTTAAAATAAGCAAATGGTCGACTTAAGTCCATCTTAAATATATTTTTACATGGAATTTTTTGACATTTGAACATTTTATCAAATTTGAAAGAACTTTTTCGAATAAAAATATAAAATATACGTAATTAAATATCTATATTAAGTATTGACGTAATAAATATTTTAAATGTAAGTAAATTAAAAGAAAAATTGAATCAAATTAACTTAGTTTTATAAGTAATTCAACCTCTAAATATTTTCAGGTGCAAAAAAGTTTTCATGTATGACGAAAATATCGATTTGCAGCATGTATTTGACGAAAAACTTACAATTTTATAGATAACTAATTAAAAGATATGTGCAAAAACAGAAAAACTAAGGAATTATTACGTACTTCTGTGTGCTTCTGTGATAGAATATTTTGACTTTCTACTTACATTTTTTGTGTAACAGACGTATTTTTTTTAATGTAAATTATAAACAAAACGGTAGTTTAACATAATATTTTACCATACTTTAGTTAATCTTAATTTATTATTACATTTTTTTTAGTTGTTTTTCATACTGAAATGTTAAAAATTATCGGAAGCACACTGGAATTATTTAATGTTTTAGGCCTTTAAGTACCGCAGTTTATGTTTAAAATTATAAAAATCTAAATCATTGACAAAGTTTATATCTATTTTATACTTCTTTTGTAACAATTTTTAATAAATCAACAAATATTTTAGTATATAATTTATATTTTATTGTAACTTTATAAGTCACTCAGATTACATAAAACTGATGATATAAAAAACAGAACAAATATAATACAATTATGTCTGTTTACACACATTACATGTTTTAAAGACAATTCACATTTTTAAAAAAAATAATATTAAAATAATCACATGATACCACCTATTTTATGAAATTTTAAATTTAATAGCGACCACGTCTTTACGTTCTGCATTTTAAACAAACAAACTATACTTAGGTACTATTCTACGTACTGACATATTCTAAAACAGTTTAAAATAATATTTACAACAAAGAAATTTAAATTTCCAATAAACAAATTTTTCCGTTAATATTGTTATTTATTATAAATTAAATTAAAATACATAACTATGTATACTTTTGTATTATTTTATTAATTACGGCAAAAATATTAAAAATTTTAATTATTTACTGATAGAATTTTCATTAATTTAAATATTTCGCGCTACTACTATTCAAATATTTTTCGTTTCTCTGATTGCTTTCAATTGGTGAATAATTGTAAAGCTTGTATACACCTCACAATGTATCATTATAACTAACTTCAAGCTTGTTTCTACTAGGACAATTTTAAAATCTGTCTATGAATTGTAATGTTAAGTTAAATCTTAGTGTTAACTTTGCTAAGTTCAATCTAAGAATTATCTTAAATTCTCTCTATGAATAGCGCTCATTATTTTTTACGATTCATTTGAAAATTTTTCCTGCACACCTTAAGAATTTTTCCTATACAGCTGCGTAAAACACGATAGGCTAGTAAAATTTCAAGTTGACACCGGGAAAATTTACTTAATTTTTTGTAAAATTATACTGGACATAGAATAATTTTTACTGAGTCGCTGTGTATTTCACTTGTGCTCTGTATTTCACTTGTGCTGTGTATTTCACATGTCTCACACATCACTGCATACCAAGCACGCAACCACCCAGAGCACCCGTGTTAAGACCAAAACACGACTTACAGACGCAGCAACCGTTGGTTCGATCAGTTGCTCAATAGCCAATATAGTGACTGGATGTTTATAAAGTGTTTTTTTTTTTTTTTATAATAAATTATTATTTATTGGACTTTCCATTTAAAACAAAAAATTGTTGTGTTTCATGAATTTTTGTTTAGTTTTTATTTTAATTCTTGTATGTTTTTTTATATGTATTGATATGTTAATTAAAACATGTTTTTATACAAATTATTGTAATGTGCTTATTGTTAAGAATTTATATATTTTTTTCCACAAATAATAAAAAACCACAAAAAATTTTTTCTATATTAATAATTTGATTTTAATGCTTACCCTTCTATCAATATCCTTTTAAACTATTTTAATTCAATTATTTATTAATAAATAAAAAAAAACCTTATTTATAAATAATACGGTAATTTTTACTGAGCTATAGGGTAATTTAAAATTTTTACTATAAATTATCGTACTTTTTGCTTAGCCTGTCACTTATGTCCGCATTACCAGAGAGCTCAGTAATTTTTTACCAGAAATTTCAGTAAAAATTACTGTATTTTTTTCTCAGTGTGGTTTTTAAGCATTTGATCAGTACATTGCATAAGAATATAAATTATTGCATCATTTAGTTTTTTTCACAGATGTATTTTTCACAATTTTCTTAATACATATTATAATAAAAATGAAACAATTTGTTCCTACGTGTAAATTAATGCTTTATCTTGTTTATAAGAGCAACTTCTAAGGAAATTTTTAAGTTTTGAGCGTTTTGAGTTATGTTTTTTCGATGAAACTTTTTTTATATGGTCCCGATCCACCGTATAAAAAAAGTTTTTTTTTACAATCTGGATCGAACTATATACTTTTTATAGCTATTTATGAAGTTTTTAAGTATATTTTTTTTGTGCAATTTTTTTTATGCGGTCTCTATCCACCACATAAAAACGGTTCAGCTGTATTTGTAAATATATTTTTTTAAAGGACATTGCTTTTTTAATGGAGTATTATATTTTTATACTAATAATTATTATATTATCGATCTGTCTATATATACATATTGACAATAATGTTTTAGTATGTTATTGTGTAAAGAGTTAGTTGGCATACTATTGACAACACGCCTTTGTGTATTTTTAGGGCTCCGAAGAAAAAAATCACGGAATCCTTGTAATTCGGTTATGTCCGTTTGTCTGTCACCTCTCCATAATTTCTACATCTTTGCACCTGTAAACATGAATTTTGGCATGTAAAAGGGCGCTTAAAATAGGCAACAAGATGAGGTAGTAAGGTCATAGTGATTGTGGACCACTGAGTAGTAAGATGACAGTGATTATGGGTAAAGTCATAGTTGGATCACCAAAAGCGCAAAATAAATTTTGATTTTTTGGAACGTTTGGGCGAAATGGTCTTTTTCATTGCATTTTGCTTTTGGCTTTTATTCATAAATACTTATACATATATTAATCCTTTTTCAGCTACTGATGCCAACCCCTTTTAGCAGGTACGAAGTACGAATTTTAATTAGTATCTATATCGGAATTTTTCCGTTTTGGAAAGTGCAGATGTAAACTTGGTAATTATTTAGAAGTGGGGCTTCACCTATTTTTGACTATAACAACAAAACTAATGGTCTGATTTTAATGATTTTGTTTTAACCTATTAGGACGCAACGCGCAAGACCAGGGCCGTAGAGAGAAATGGCGGGCCCCCAGAATAAACTGCATTTTTTAAAAATTTTCTTCCAAAAAATAAGTGGTAAGCAAAAAAAAAAAACTCCCTGGCCAGGCAAAATTTTTTCCTGAGGCCTCTACCGACGGTTACGGGCCTCCTCTTTAAGCCCGGGTCCCGAGGTTGTAACCCCGGCTACCCCACCTTCTCGTCAGGCCTGCTCAAGACGTGGTATACTATTTTGACAACTAATACACTTTATATGGAATTGTTGACGTGGTATCACAGCGTTGTATCACAGTCAGGTTTCACTTCACGCTGTCAGGGCCCGCTCTAGCGTTTACGTCGCCCCGGGCAAAAGGGAATATTCCCGCCCCGGTGGAAAATCTGTCACATTTTTCTTGCTCGCTGAGTATGAAAATGCCGCCCTTTTTCGTTTTTTTTTTCTCGTCAGCTCTAAAATGCCGTCCCTTTTTTTTGCAAAATTCCCGCCTTTACAATTTCTCGCCTCGGGCAAACTTCCTTTTTTTGTTCCTTACTTGCAAAATACCACCAAAATTTGAAAAAATCCCGCCCTTAAATTTTGCCGCTCCGGGCAAATGCCCGGGTTGCCCCCCCTGGAGCGGGCCCTGGCGCTGTACAGCACTTATGGTCGCTCATTACAGGGGACTAGTTGAAAAATTGGAAAGGTTTGGAAAGGACATTAGAAAGGCTAGGACAATTCTCTCATTCTGGGCTATAGAAACAAAACTATTGGTCCGATTTTAAAAATTTTTGGTTAAAAAATACTAGAAAGCCTGGGAAGCTTTCGTTAAATCTGAAAAAAAAATATACATTGATAGGGAAGCGAACAGGGAAGCATTATTGTAACTCATTTATGGGCAAAGCGTAATTTAATAATGAATCCCAACAGTAATTTTTTGTCCGAAAATGAGGTTTCGATGGTACTTCCCCGTCTACTTATTTCTATCAATAGTTATATAATATCGAGTTATATGATATTTTTTTTTAAACTAATTCTCCATAACGCCGAACATTAGTTTTGTTTTTAAGGCCAAAAAATGTGGAGCCCCTTAATTTTTTTTTTACGTACCAAATCATGTAGGATACACTTAGCAGGGGCTTGTAAAATGAAGTTGACGTTCATTTTACTATTTTTCATTTTTAAGATAAAAAATTTTGTACTTAAATACTCCCTATTTTATTTCAAAACCTGTAAAAAGCTCCAACCACTTAGGAACCCTGATTTAACGTGTGTCTAACACGCACTTGATGGATTCTCTGTAATTATTTTTATTTTTAATACTCGTTACGATGTTATCAGCAGCAAAAAATACAGTCAAACTTGGATAAGGGAGAACTGGATAAGCGAAAAAACTCTGTAAGTGAGAGTAATTGCGAGGTCCCGTAACTTTACCACTCTAAAACCTCTATGAGTGAGAAACAAAAACCTGTATAAGTAAGAGTCGTTTTTCGCTCATGGACCTCTATAACTGAGACTGCTAATTGATTGTACCTCTATAAGCGACAGTTAAACGTATTTAACATTGACTCATTCTTAAATTTTAAGGAACTTATACATATTTTATTAGAATGCCTGAATGTGCTTATGTTCTTGTTTTCTTATAATTCGAGGAACTCATTTTCTATTTAAATAGCCAAAATGCATTTTTTTTTGTAAGCTTATCTGTATCCAAATATTTATATGTATATTTTTCTAATAAGTAGTATCTATACTAGTGATGTCGGACCGAGAAGAAGTTAATCGATTAATCGACTAAAATTGTTTTTCAGATAAAATTAGTCATTAATCGAAAATATCGAGCACAGAATAGTCGACTAATCGATTAAATTTTTAGTCGAATTCATGGTAAGGTAACCTATGTAACTCTTTCAAAAACGAAGTTTTTTTTAAATTTAATTATAGACTATTAATATTTTTCTTTTAAGAAAAAGAAAGATATAAAATATCACAATATATTAATCACATAAAAGTGAAAAATTATACAGATAGATAATTTTTTAGTTTCCATTTTTTGAAGTTCAAAAAAATAATACAGAAAAATTGTTAAATTAGTCATTTGTTTAGTTATTTAAGAAAAATTAATCATTTTAATCATTCAATCGAAGGTAAAATAGTCGACTAAAATATGACTAAATGTAAACAAAATTAGTCGACTAAACCGACTAATCGATTAATTATCCGACTTCACTAATCTATACAATACATGTATGTTCCTCAATACATATTGGTTATACATATTTCTTCTAGACCTCTATAAGTGAGATAAACATCTCCCGTACCTCTGTAAGCTAGAAACTCGGGTTACTGAAAAACCTCTATAAGAGAAAAATAGATCGCGGCCCCTTCAACTCTCGCTTATCCAGGTTTGACTGTATATATGTACATATATCAAATATGAAAGTTAGACACAATACAAGAACGGATACAGAGGGGGTGATAATAAGGGGTCATGCCAGTACTATGATTTTGATTTCGAGATTATTAAAGTAGCGGAAACATTATAAAAAAGCGGTCAGTTTTTTTCTAATTTCCATAGTAAGATATATACCCGATTAGAAAAACTTAAGAAGCATTTCATCCTACCCTTAAAGTTTTAAACGTGACGTTAATAATATGATAAGACACGAAATTTCAGTCAAGTTGCAGTTTAAGCACAAAATCACTATAAAGATTGGCTAAAAGTCTGTTATGAGTACGAGGAAGCTGTGTATCACCCTCAATTGACAGTGTATTTTTATGTCCCAAACTAACTTCGTGTTAGTTCGGGACATATTAAAATCCTTGCGTGATCGGAAATTTGAGAAAGGTGGTAAATAATTATAGAGTTTTACATTCATATATTGAATAAACGCAAGAGGGCTGTATTGCTTGTGTATTGTATATATTTTATGTATCTGTGAACTCTATGGTTTGGTAAGAAAACGATTAAGACGTCATCCAGTAGCAAGTAGTGACTTTTTATATTTAATATATAGTATAGCATCACGTCAAGTTACTAATTGTTGTGCTAGATGGCATTAAATGTATTAAATTAACAAATTATGGTATATTAATCTACCATCTATTTTGCTACATTAATTTGTATGTATTTGTGTGTTAGGTGTGTGTATGTATTACGTATATGTGTACGTATGTGTCCGGACTGTTATATTTTAAGAAGTTTTAGTTATGACCACTGAGTGAGGGACATTACTTAGTGCGTGTCAAACACGCACTTGACGAATTTTTTATTTATATATCTTTGGCTGCGGATGGGATAATTTTGATTCTGTATCGGAATTTTTGCTTCGAAAAATTTTTGTGCTTCTACATATATACGAAATATGATTGACAGTATCTGTTTTGTGGTTGCATGTCAAAAGTAATTCAAATAAATATAAAATAAAATTGTCTTCAATTGTGAATTGAAAACGAGTTGACTGACTAATCAGTAATCACATTGTTCTAACGGCCACATTCAAACAACAGCAAATAAATAACTATGTATATTTCTAACGATGAAGTGTATGTAATAGACGACAAATACTCTACCAGTGAACTAATTCTTCACATTATGATTTGTTTTCTAGGCTTGTATTAAACTAATATATAGGTGAATTTTTGAGAGTTACCATTTTTATTACAGCCTTAAGGGGATATTCTAGTCTAGAAATTCGAAAAAATCGATTTTGTTTTTCATATTTTCAACGTTCAGACCTTTAAGAATAAGCCTCTAAAAGGATTTACGGAAATTCGGATTATTTTCGGAGTTATGGTTACTTTTCCCTGTGTACTGTGTATCTTTTCAGTGTTAAATTCAAAGAGTCTGGAACCATTACCATAGGTGAATTTGCCCAAGAAATGAAATTCAACGATATGTATGGGATTGTGTAGCTTAGTGAAAGAGTAAACCATACGTATGGATTTTTCCTCAATATCTTTACATTTAGCGGAGTTATAATACCAAATACCAAAAAATAGTGGTCTTATTCAAACTTTTTTTTCTCGTAAACTATTACAGATAAAACGATGAAACAAAATCCATATTGTTTGCTATGTCCAGTACTTTATTATATATTTTTTTCATTTAAAATGGACATTAAATACCCTTTATAAAATACGAAAAAAAAATTCATTAAATTTTTTTAGCTACTTGTACAAGAGTGACCACTTTCTTATTACTACCAAAAGAAAGCTCGCAAGCACTTCCCTCATCTCCCTGAATTTTATTTTTGTCAAAAGGGTGGAACATATTGAAAAAAAATAAGAACATATATATTTGGTGATGTTCATGGTACGTGTATGTACAGGTACAGGTCAACAAATCTGACTTTACCTCTTCAAGGTCATTAAAAATGCATTCTTAAAGAAGTGAGATAGTACTTAATATACAGAAAAAATGACCTTGAAGCGGCAAAGTCAGATTTGTTGAACTCTACCTACTGCCGTGTCACACTAATCTCACGTATCTCAGAAATTATAGTTTTGAGAAAACTTGATTTGAATAAAATATCGTATTATCTTAATTCGCTCAAATATTATTAAATATCTAAGATAATTAATTTTTATTATGCGTTATTGATTCAATGTTGCAGTATTGATTTAATAACATATAAATATACCATTTGAAAATATAAGAAATAAGGAATGTGATACAATCAAAATAAAAATTTAAAAATACAATAGATTAATTATTATATTATTATTAACAAATTAATTAATTTTATTGTCAATATAATATATACTAGGGATTGAGTATAATCCTTTAAACGTTGTTACGCGAAATTGCTGTATCTAAAGATACACGACATTCGTGTCACACGGCAGCCTACTTGTTTTTGAATTGCGTTTTTAAGAAATATTTTGAATGAATAAATGAATCATTGAATGTTTTTTTTTTTTTTTTATTACTTGATAATCTGATGCCTGCTCTAGACTCTCGATCGAAGTTCCTCGACGAAGTAAGCGCTAAAGTTAGCTAAAGTCGGAATACCGTTATAACACCAGCCAGGAAGAACCATGAAATGACCTTTTACACTCTCGTACTCGGTCCACTTTGCGAGAATTGAGAGTAGCCATAAGGAATCTAATATGTTTTATGTTCAAAATGTAGACTCATTCCACATAGGAGTTTTAAAAAATAATCAGCTACGAATCAAGAACTAATTTTTTTCATTATTTTTAACATACTTCTCAAGTCTACAATTTTAAATTCACTCATGAAGTTAAATACATCACTAATTGATCAAGTAAACAGTTTTACTTTACCTAACGGGTAAGTAAAAATGTTAGTTGGATTTACTTACGAAATAATTGTAGAACTGAGTAATACGTTAAAAACAATGAGAGAAGTTAGTTCTTTTTTCGTAACTAATTGTATTTTAGAACTCCGATATGAAAAAAGTCTACATTTTGAAGATAAAACATATTAGATTCCTTATGGCTACTCTCAATTCTCGCAAAGTGGACCGAGTACGAGAGTGTAAAAGGTCATTTCATGGTTCTTCCTGGCTGGTATTATAACGGTATTCCGACTTTAGCTAACTTTAGCGCTTACTTCGTCGAGGAACTTCGATCGAGAGTGTAGAGCAGGCATCAGATTATCATGTAATAAAAAAAAAAAAAAAAAAAAAAAAAAAAAAAAAAAAAAAAAAAAAAAAAAAAAAAAACATTCAATGATTCATTTATTCATTCAAAATATTTCTTAAAAACGCAATTCAAAAACAAGTAGGCTGCCGTGTGACACGAATGTCGTGTATCTTTAGATACAGCAATTTCGCGTAACAACGTTTAAAGGATTATACTCAATCCCTAGTATATATATTGACAATAAAATTAATTAATTTGTTAATAATAATATAATAATTAATCTATTGTATTTTTAAATTTTTATTTTGATTGTATCACATTCCTTATTTCTTATATTTTCAAATGGTATATTTATATGTTATTAAATCAATACTGCAACATTGAATCAATAACGCATAATAAAAATCAATTATCTTAGATATTTAATAATATTTGAGCGAATTAAGATAATACGATATTTTATTCAAATCAAGTTTTCTCAAAACTATAATTTCTGAGATACGTGAGATTAGTGTGACGCGGCAGTAGGTAGAGTTCAACAAATCTGACTTTGCCGCTTCAAGGTCATTTTTTCTGTATATTAAGTACTATCTCACTTCTTTAAGAATGCATTTTTAATGACCTTGAAGAGGTAAAGTCAGATTTGTTGACCTGTACCTGTACATACACGTACCATGAACATCACCAAATATATATGTTCTTATTTTTTTTCAATATGTTCCACCCTTTTGACAAAAATAAAATTCAGGGAGATGAGGGAAGTGCTTGCGAGCTTTCTTTTGGTAGTAATAAGAAAGTGGTCACTCTTGTACAAGTAGCTAAAAAAATTTAATGAATTTTTTTTCGTATTTTATAAAGGGTATTTAATGTCCATTTTAAATGAAAAAAATATATAATAAAGTACTGGACATAGCAAACAATATGGATTTTGTTTCATCGTTTTATCTGTAATAGTTTACGAGAAAAAAAAGTTTGAATAAGACCACTATTTTTTGGTATTTGGTATTATAACTCCGCAAAATGTAAAGATATTGAGGAAAAATCCATATGTATGGTTTACTCTTTCACTAAGCTACACAATCGCATACATATCGTTGAATTTCATTTCTTGGGCAAATTCACCTATGGTAATGGTTCCAGACTCTTTTTAATGTAAACTATTTTTTTTCGATACGGTTGATATGATATCTCAAGTTCTAACGCACCGAATTACTTGAAATTTGGTACAGACCTTCTTAATACTATCAAAATTGGTTCGACGTACGGGTTTTTGAAATTCTTTTTTTATTATTTTTAAAAAATTTTCAAAGTTGAAAAAAGGAGGCCAAAAATGATTTTTTTTTTTTAAATGGACGCCATTTTGTGAAAAAAATTATTTTTTCAAATCGGCTACGTCCAACTAATTCTACATCCGTGTTAATTAAGAATTAACTAAAATTTTATGTTTGAGATTACCAGGAAGGTTGGGATCACGTCAACCAGGAGACATCTTTTTTTTTTTGAGTCACCATTTTGCCGGCCTGTACCGATTTCAATCTTGAATTTTTTTTAAATTTTCATACATTTTTATAGTTTTCAAATATCAATAAAAAACTGTTAATGTAAAATCAACTTAAAATCGAGCCTCTAGACTATAGAATACTTCCTTACTCAAAAAATTGTTTAGATAACAGTTATAGATATCGTTGGAGGTAATCGATTGCTATAACCAGGCTATGTTCAATCGGGATAGTTCTTTTTGTTACTGAAGAATCGAACCAGCAATTAATAGATAGCACAACAAGTAGTTTATCGTTTAAAATATAGATAATATCACATTTCAACTTTTAATGGTTTTAATTTTTTTTGTAACAAAATAAATAAATTTAAAAGATTAACATTTAAATGAACTGCTAAGTTAATTTTTTGAACCAAATTTATTAATTCATTGAAAATTATTTACGTTTTTTATTTTTTTTATTTCAGTAATAATTGTTAAACACTTAACCTCACCATAAATATTGATAGTTAGGTGTGTATACTACACTTTATCAACGACACTATGTTATAGTCAGCTAGATATCATACATTTAAAAAAAAAAAAGATTTTTAAAACGCAATTACTCAAGAACATGAGATAAAATAATGAAAATTTGAGTGTTACCGGTAGTCTTGAATCATAAACCAATTTTTAAAAAAAACTTTAAACATAGACGTCGAGCCTTAACTAGTTAAATCAGGGGTCGGAAACCTGCGGCCCCTTGGAAGCTTTCATGCGGCCCGCCAAGCAATACAACTTTTCGAACAATTTACTCTGCCTATGCAGAGTTGAGCATACTTCATACTTTTTTTGTTCTCCGATGTTTTATAACATGTAAATAAAATTGTTACTAAAAATTTTTTCTCATGTTGATTTTTAATAATATTTATATTAATGTGTTAAAAAAAAAATACCCCTGTCGCAATATCCTGCATAATATAGCGAATGCTCGTTTACAAAAATTAGTTCTTCGCGGAAACTACTTGACATAGAATTATTTTTCAAATATCATTTTTATGTGATTATTTTCTGCTCTTTCCAACGGTGTAAGAAAATATGGCAAAAACTTGAGGAAATTTGGGCAAAAAACTCACTTTTTCTACAAAAATTTTTTAGGCAAAAATTCCTAAAAATCCATTCCGAGCATCGGACGTGTCTGACTTTTTGGACCAATATTTTTACCAAATTTCGTAAAATCAGGATTTTTCGTTTGAGAGTTATATAAATTTTAGTGAATGTCATTTTTGGCTTCTAGAGACTTTAAAATAAATTATTTCTATCATAGTTCCGGGCTGAAGTAGCATCAAGACAGTGACTCTAATAGCTGAATTTTTAATTCGAAAATTCGTTAAAAAAACCTTCTTAAGCCACATACTACAATGTTAGATATTTGACTGTGCGGCTCGCTAAAAATTATTTTTTTTGGTTGCCGACCCCTGAGTTAAATGATCAATTTTTTAATTAAGTTAACAGTTTAGCCATAATAAAAATGGCAACTGTCAAAAGAGTCACCTGTATATTTGATACATTGTTTAGAATATACATTAATAACAATAGTCACAGTAGTTCGATACAAGATTGTGTATTAACGACATTAACGGTTTACAAGTTTTACAATATTATAGCAATTGTGTATGTTCGCGGTATTATTGTTGTAGTTGTTTGTTTAAATCATATTTAATATACCCACATGTAACAATTATTCCAAAAATTAATGCTGTGTGTCCATAAAAATTAAAAATATTGTTTTGCGGTTTTGAATCTTTGAGTTTATTGTTGCGTTATTCAATGTCAGAACAAGAATTAAACAATACAGGTGCCTTGAAAACGTTTTTGTTTTGTTTCCCAGTTGTTGTTTGTTTATATTGTGCGTTGTTTTTGTTTTTGAGCTTTTGAACTTTTGTGTTTTTTTTTTCTTTTTTTTTTTTTGTATTGAATTTCAATTGTTATTCAAGTTGTTTTGTTAAGGGAGGAGTTCAAATAAAAAAGCAACTTTTTTATTTATGATTATTTTGCTTGTTGAAATTTGTTTCAAATTAGGGATGGTTTCAAATAGAAAATTTTGTTTTTGAAACATTCATCACTCTTCCCTGTGGGGGGAGGGGGCCCTTTTTCACAAGCTTTTAAGTGTTTACAAGGAACGCCATATCTCAAAAAGTAATGAATATTTTGTAAATATTTTTTCATTATTTTGTTCCTAAAGGACCTGTCCATAAAGCTGAGTATGGGTTTCAGGCAATTTTAAAAATTAACTATAAAATTGTAATCCCAAAGTTCTAAAAATTATAAAAGCCAATTTTTTATTAAAAAAAAATGTTTAAAAATAGTTACAATTGTTCAAATGGAAAAAGCATACTCCACTTTATGCGCAATATGTTTATGAACAAAATAAAAAAAAAATCAAGTCTCTATCTTTTCTAGAACTTGAGATATGATTTTCCTTGTCGGGAAAAACACAAGTTTCGGGAAACGGTAAAAAACAAAAATAATAACAAAAGAAGCGGTTTACTCACTGTTTATTAAAACGTCTACAAAGGCATGCAAATAAAAGAACATTATCTCAGTGCATGCTATAACTCGTGTATACACCAAAACTAAATATTACTGATCAAATCGCGGGGGGGGGGGGGGGCGAGCGTTATCTGCAAAGGACCAGCAACTTGGTTGTACAGCGGCTCACAAATAAATATTTTTCTACTTGAAAAAAAAAAATTTTCGGCCATGTTTTATATATCACCGTGTTTGTAAAGAACTACAGAACGAAATAAAAACAAAAAACGAGATTCGAAAAAAATTTGTTTATTAGCCGTTTCTGGCGTGAACTCCCCCCTTAAGAAAAATCAATTGGGATGGTGATGCTTATTTAACAGTGGATTTGGCTTTTGTGTAATGTTTCTTCATTGTTAACAAGTAAACCAGAAGATATAAATGAGAATTAGTTTGTGTTTTTGTGTGTCTTATTAGATTTGATTTAGATCTAGCAATTTCTGTTTTATAGTTTTGATCGTGTGTTTGTATTCATTTCTATCATCAAAAATCCAAAATGTTACAGACTTATAGTAAAATTTTGAAGCAATTTGCACTTTCTATACCTGAAGTTTCTATAAATTATTTTTTACATTTTTGATAAAACTGAACGTGTCAAAATTTAATCAAAATGCAAGAATTCAAGAGAAAATTGTAATTCGTGCTAAAAAGAAATAATTTAGTAAGTTAGTTTATTATTTAGAGTATTATTACAAATTAAATTATTGGAAAAATTTCTGTCCTTATAATTTTAATTTTAAATGAGAAAGTTTATTAAGCTAAACACACCCCCCATTTTTTCCTGCTATTATTTGAACATTGTAAAACATTAATTAAAATAATTAAAATTTCATTACCTAATAGCATGTTGACGTTCAGGGATTCCGTTTGTCATGTGTAATATCTGACCCGATTCCTTTTGATTTTTAATTCATTATTTACTAAATATAATTTTCTCTTTGTTTTCTATTTAATTGTGTGACTTTTCTTGTTTCTTCGTACGTTATTAACAAAGGAAAACTATACTTTCTGTTTACAGCTGACGGATCAGTGGATGAGTCGAAAACATGTGGAAAAGTTCTAACGGTTCTCTCATGGGTTCTCGTTGTAATTACAATGCCCTTTTCATTGTTGGTCTGTTTTAAGGTAAGGAAAATGTTTTTTATTCAAATCAAGAAAATTAAATTTTTGATTAACTATTGAGATTAGTTCTCTAAATTGAATTTTAGTTCTCTAAAAGAAAGATTTTTTGCAGTAGAGGTTTTTGATGTCCATTCTTTTTTTTTTTCTTTTGGTAACAATTTGGAACTGGGGCTCCACTCTTATTATTTTTGGTTATAAAAACAAAACTAATGGTGTGATTTAATGATTTCTTTTAAATGTTCAACATTATGGGGGATTAGTTTAAAAAAATACTACAACTCGATACCAGCTTTAGAATGACTGGGAAACATCCATTTTTGTCAAATCTGGAAAAATTTCATATATTGATAGGAATAAGTAGACGCAGAAGCCAGTTCTTTCGTTTTACATAGAATTCTTGTAGCCCGGGATTTCGGTATTTGACTGTGGTCGTAAAAAAGGCTACTTTCATTTTTAAATGATTATTTAAATTATAAGAGTACCAAATATTGCAAGTTTTCAAATAATATCGCTCAAAATTATGAAAATTTTATTTTAAAAAAATTACAAAGTTTACGCTAATGATGACGTAATCAGAAACATTAATTTGAAATAGCTTACATCACCGCCCAGTATTTGTCAAAATGTAACTGTCAAAGGGTAATTTGTTACAAATATAAAAATTATTTTATACGTGGGATGCGCTACTTACGAAAGCGTAGGTTTCAAATAGCTATTATCAGGGCCGGACCTAGTTATTATAAGGAGGGGGGCTAATTTTGCTGTTCTACTGACGAAAGCGTAGGTTTCAAATAGCTATTATCAGGGCCGGACCCAGTTATTATTAGGAGGGCGGCAAATTTTGGTGTTCTACTTACGAAAGCGTAGGTTTCAAATAGCTGTTACCAGGGCCGGACCTAGTTATTATAAGGAGGGGGACAAATTTTGCTGTTCTACTTACGAAAGCGTAGGTTTCAAATAGCTATTATCAGGGCCGGACCCAGTTATTATTAGGAGGGGGGCAAATTTTGCTATTGGCGTCCTCCGTGGCAAAAATGCAAAATAAGAAATTTTGGCGCAGCGATATTTTAAAAATTTTTCCCTAAAAGAAGCAAGTGATGAGCAAAAAAAAGGTACCTTTTCGATTCAGCTGGCCCATATCAGAAATGGACAGTGTTGACCTTTATTTTTCGGCCATCACTTTCTTTTGCAGACAAAAATTTTTAAAATATCACTGCGCCAAAAAACTTTTCACCGTTTTCGCGCCCCTAAAAGCTTGCAGGAGGGCACAAACTCCCGCTGCCCCCCTCTAGATTCGGCCCTGGCTATTATTAAAAACACAAATAGTTAAATAATAAATATTATTGGGGGTATTTTCAAGGTTTTGTTATTATTTATTAACGTTTCGGCAGAAGTTGAATTCATTTTTTACTTGCCAGTGAATACTATATATAATTACGTTAATAAATGATCGCACAGGACTTATTAATACATTAGTGACGTCATATGTACATACCCTTTTTTCTATAAACAGACAATTATAATTTTCTTTACGCAAATTTGCTCAACTGATCAATATTTAGGTGGAATTGTAAACATAATTAAAATGTCAAGTATAGAATTTATTGTAAACGTTTACAAAGCTAGACAATTTTTTTTTTTATTATAGGTGGTACAAGAATATGAACGCGCGGTCATATTTCGACTGGGACGACTGGTTCACGGAGGCGCTCGAGGTCCAGGTAAATTTTCACGAAACTTTAAATTTTAGACTTTTAAGGTACCATTACAGTGTAATCGGCCGAAAAATAGTCAATTTTCACAACTTTTTTCGGATGTATAGAATGGGGGGAATGGGGATGAATTTTTTTTGACGATTAATACTACTATTTAACAATACAAAAATGTTTTTTTAATTTATTTTTATTTATTTTTTTATAATTATTATAATATAATTTTTTGAAAAAAGTGCCTTTAAAAAAGGCCGAAGTTTTTATTTGAAAAAAAAAAAAAAAATCAAATGGATTATCAATCTGTAGGTAACCGGCTATGTGTTCCTATGGGAGCTTTTTTTTGAAATCTTCCTATTTTTTTCGGACGGAAAACTCTAAAAAAATTTTGTACTTATCGTTCAAACCGCCGCCATTTTTTCAAATTTCAAAAGAAAAGCTCCCATAGTAACACAGAGACTTACCTACAAGTTGATAATCCATTTGATTTTCCTTTTCAGATAAAAACTGCGGCCACAATCGTGGGCACCGAATTTCGGCCTTTTTTAAAGACACATTTTTCAAAAAATTATAATAATTATAATAAATAAATAAAAATACCCCTGTCGCAGCATCCTACATAATATAGCGAATTTCCGTTTATAAAAGTTAGTTTTTCATGGAAACTAGTTGACATAGAATAATAGTTTAAAGACCTTTTTTATGTGATTTTTTCTCCTCTTTCCTATGGTGTAAAAAAATTTCACAAAAAAATTTTAATAAGGGAAAATTTTGGCAAAAAACTAATTTTTTTCACGAAAATTGCCAATAAAACCATGTTCCGGGCATTGGACGTGTCTGGTTAACGAACTCGTCCAACGGTTTGGGGCTTCCAATATTTTCACCAAATTTCATAAACGTAAGATATTTCGTTCGAGAGTTATCGCGCGGACACACACACACACACACACACACACACACACACACACACACATATATATATATATATATATATATATATATATATATATATATATATATATATATATATATATATGTGAAAAAAAAGACTATTTTTCGGAAAATCACACTGTGATTGATATCTTAGGTACAAAATTTCTAACTTTTTACAGGAATATTTTTCATTTTACCATGCATCGACGCGTATGCGCGTGTTGATTTGCGCACCCGAACGTACGACGTTCCACCGCAAGAGGTCAGTCCACTCTTTCAATTCTTTTTTAATTCCAGTTAGGTACATACAATTTATTCCCAGTTTTTTTTTTTTTTTTTTGAATCTTTAGGTCCTCACCAAAGACAGTGTTACCGTTTCCGTGGACGCTGTGGTCTACTATCGCGTGTCAAATGCAATTATTTCAATCGCAAATGTCGAAAATGCACACCATTCGACGCGACTGTTGGCGCAAACCACGCTACGCAACACAATGGGCAAACGACCGCTGCATGAAATTTTGAGTGAACGTCAGACGATTTCGGGAAATATGCAGCTTGCGTTGGATGAAGCCACAGAAGCGTGGGGTATCAAAGTGGAACGTGTAGAAATGTAAGTATTGGCATACAAAATTACTATCGAATTGGACAGCTGTATAAAAAATCGTTCTTTACACGCACGTATGCCTAAAATACCACAGCTAACTACACTTTTATTAATTATTATATCGTATAATTATATTAAAAACTACAAAAGTTTTACCTAGCAATGTGGTATTTGACAGTATCAAAGAAAAAAATTAAAACAAATTTTAATACAAATTGATAATAAAAGACAGCAATTTATTATGTTAATTCATCCTAACTATCATTATTTAATTAAAAAAAAAATTAATATTTTTCGGCTATAAATTACGTCAACAAAAATGGGGCTGTGACGTTGCTTTCTCTTATATTTCAACATTGTCGCCACTAGGGTCGCTACGTAAATTCTGGTTAGCAAACATAACTATGGAAATTAATTTGAATTTAATTAATTTTTTTAAAAATCAACAATTTTTTTCCTAGTTATAATTATAAGAAAAATAAACAGTTTTTTTTTCTTAGTTACATGACACCTGTTGTGCTATCTAGAGAATGTGACGTAATTGAAGCTAATGAACGTTTTCGCGCAAATTTTGAGAACAAATATTAAATTAATTTTTTCAAACGATTTTCGGCATTATTTGTAAAAATTAAAATTATATACATGCATAATACATAAATATGCGTATTTTAAAATAGTTTCCCAAAATTAGTCAAATTCCCCATTGAATATTTACATTTGTTTTGAATAAATTTCAAATTCTACATAATTTTAGTGCATTGTATTTGTACCAAATTTTTATCGTTTACTGTAAATTTCATGTTAGTCGTAGATAAAGTATAGTACGTAACTCGGTTGAAAAGCATATTACATACTTACACAATTACGCACTCGCCACTGCGCTGCGTGGCTCTTGCGTAATATTAGACATGATGTATATAGCACCGTTGGAAAAAAATTCGAAATAGTTATATTTTTAAAAGAAAATGTCGTATTTTGGTAGCGAAAGTGATATTTCCACATCAAAATTATCCCAATTCAACTAATCACTCAAGTTTAAAACATTTTCATAAAGCTTGATTTGAGAGCAGAGAAGTTTTTAAATTTTTTATTTTTATTAAAACTGTTTTACTAAATCTATTATATTTCTATGAAGAAATTTCGTTATTTTTATTGCATACGTTATGATAATTTCTCACTCAAACTATACCATGATACAATCAATCACCCTAATGTGCCAAGTGTCCTTAAAGTAGGCCAGTTATTGAAATGGGCTAACGGTTCAAGCAGGTCATTTATACCTTATACTTTCTAAACGGGGACACAGAAAGGGACAATGGAATATTATCGATTAAAGTATTACAACTTTTTCTGAATTATTTATTACTTAAATACTAGCTAAAGTTCCAATACAATTGTCGATGTAGAAAAGTCTCGAAACGTAGTATTATTTCCTTGAAAGGAAAGCAAATAGAAAATAATTGTGTTTTAAAATAATAGTAATTTTAACATCAATAATTTTTTTTATACCTACAGTAGAACACCAGTTTTGTCAAGAAAAAGTAGTTTCCAAAAGTGGTGCTTGACAAAAGTGATGCTTTTAGAGCAGGGACGTTTCACAAATATCGTAAGATTATGTTTAGAATTAAAATTGTTTTTTTAAATATTAATAAAAGAATAAACGAAGTGAAGAATTAAAAATTAGAAAATATTTTTTCATTTGTCGTTTTATTAATTTGCTTTGAAATGATTTCGTTTACATTTTACGTACGATAATAACCGCCACATAACAGAATAAATATAGTTAAATATTCTATGTACAATAATTAAAATCCACATTCCCACGCTTTGACGTCTGTTGTTGTTTGTCACTACCATTACCGGTATATTTATTGGTCTATTGCACATGGATTTAGTATTTATGTAGTTGACATTTTTGATAAAAGTGACTTTATAAAAGTGATGTTGACTAATTTGATGCTGTCAAAAAATTTCCAAAATTGATGTTTCCATTATTGTATTTATTTTCCCGGAGTACAGTAAAAACTATTCATAATTTCTTTTTTACAGTAAGGATGTTCGATTACCGGTACAACTGCAGCGTGCAATGGCCGCCGAAGCTGAAGCGGCACGTGAAGCGCGTGCTAAAGTTATCGCCGCCGAAGGTGAACAGAAAGCTTCGCGCGCATTACGTGAAGCATCTGAGGTGATTGGTGATTCCCCTGCAGCGTTACAACTTCGATACTTACAGGTAAAGTTTTCGAACGGTTTTACATGTCACTGAATAAAACAATGACTACTGTTATGCTTTGTAGACACTAAATACGATATCAGCGGAGAAGAATTCGACGATTGTGTTCCCCTTACCGATTGATATGATCACATATTTTATGAAGGCGCACGAAGCTTCGAAAAGTGATTAAAGATTTTGGTTCCCGTGCGTTTGTAATTTTTTGTAAATAAAAGACTTTTTTTAATGCATTTCTCAGTTTTAAATTATTGGTCTAGTCAAATATTATTGTGATGTCTATTTCTAGTATTAAGTTTTTTGACACAATTTAATATACGTTTATTGGGCGAGTAAATAACCTCTAAATAGATGCTTAGAATGCAAAGTAGTAACCGCGAGTGTTTTAAGAACGGTTTTAAGGGTTCCGGTGAACCATCTTGGAATCCTTACATTTTCGTCAAACCCGACCACCAGTCTGTTCAGTTGTCTGTCTGTCTATCCGTCTAGCCGTCTGTGCCATCTCCATGATTTCTACATTTTCTTGCATATGAGCATGAAATTTTGTATTCTAGAGGCAGAGACATCAATTAATTTGCAAAAAAATTTTCTTCTTAATTTGTCAAGGTATTTTTTTTCTGAGTATTTCAGTGTGACAAATAATTTGTTTCCTTTATTTTATGTAATTTTTAAACTATTAATCCAAAAAATCTGGAAAAATTACAGATACAAGCACTTAATAAAAACTTCAATCAAAATTATTTTGGCTAAGTTTAGTCTGTAACTTTCGGAAATGTTGGCAAGTAAAGTTTTGAAAATTTAGAAAGAAATTTACTGTTGAAAAAGTGAAATTTTGTATCCAGGCATATTTCAATATTGGAAAATAAAATTTCAAGTCCAAATCATTAAGTGAAATGTCGGAAAATGGAGCAGTAACTTTAGAAATAATTCCGCATAACCTATCGTGCGGAATATCATTAGAAAAACCTTTTAAAATGAAATTAAGAAACTTTGATTTTTGAGTTAAGAATGTTTACTGAATATTGAACTTTATATATTTGCTATTTAATAGTTATGGGCGAAATAAATTGACGCTTTGCGGAACCCAGACTTAGTGCTTGTCCAACACGCACTTGGCAAAAATCAGCCGCTAGAACGCTTGTGGTTATCTTTTGTTAAAAATGAGGGTTACTTCACTCGCGGACCTTGTTTGATGATCGAAATTAAGACTGGTCGCATGCGTTCAGTTTCTATAGTCGATCCAATTATCAGACCAGAGGCTTAAAAATAGGATCGAATTATTATTTGGAATTAAAATCGGATATGAGTGTAATTACTATTGACCGCAAGTTTACGGTGCTGACAGAACCGTACTTATATTTTAAAAATTTAAAACGTTAAGAAATGTGTGTAAATACATTTTTTTTTTTTTTAATTTATATCGATATATTCTCTATTAACCATTAAATTAGTTTAAAGCAACTAAAACGCTTTATTTGAGAAAATTACAAAAATTTTAACTTTTTTAAAAATTAAAATTGTTGAAAATTTGACTGGAAGAAAAAAGACAATTGATACACATAAATCATTTATTTGTAACATCAAAAAATACCTTACACAATACACATGTAGATATTCAGATTAAAGTGACACAAACAAGTTATAACAAGAAATGTATGGATACATATCTAAAATATATTCAAAATATACGGATATAAAATGGCATATTTATATATACATATGTATTATTTATCTAAAAAATGTAAATTATTTATCTAATGTATCTAAAAAAATAAACAATTTTTAATACTTCAAAAAAGTAAAGACAAAAGTGTCAGTTCCGTAACTTTTACGACCAATAGTAATTACCCTTAGGAACTGTAAACTGTTAGAGGCAACTTTTGTAATTTTTATTTTTTTATTTATATTGTATTCCAGAAAAATTGTACAAAAACAACAAAAATTTTTAATATAAATTTTTTATTTATAATTTAAATTTGTTTATTACAAAAATAAATATATTTGTACTTATTGTTTATAAAAATAAAGATTAGATAAATTATTAAAATAAAACTTAAATATGGATTGTATTGGAAATTTGTTTGATTTCCGGTCCTTTTACGCATGATTCTTTTCGAAGTTTTTAACAGAAATTGATGAAACCATTATTATGTGACGTTGGAATTTACTGAATTCACTGAAAATGGTACTACTTCTACCAAACTTTTTCCTTGGACCAATTTTTCGGATTCTTAAGTTAGCGCAGCTGTACAAGGTTGTTGGATATAATTCAAACAAAACCCACGATTGTCTACGTCAATCGGTGCCTCAATATTATCCGCGTGGAAGGTCAATCGAAACGGTTTAACAGTACCTTCAAAAAATGTGCACTCTTAAAACAATTTCTTTTTTTATTCAAAGAAAGAAATTTTTTTTCTTTGATTCAAAAAAATATTTCTTTGAATCAAAAAAATTTTTTTGGATACAAGGAAATATTTCTTTGAATAAAAAAGAAATACTTTTTTTAACTCAAAGAAATATTTCCTTGAATCAAAAAATTTTTTTTATTCAAAAAAATATTTTTTTGAATCAAGAAAATAAATTTTTTAACTCAAAGAAATATTTCCGTGGATCAAAAAAATTTTTCTGTTTCAAAGAAATATTTTTTTGAATCAAGAAAATAATTTTTTTAATTCAGGGAAATATTTCCGTGGATTAAAAAAATTTTTTGTTTCAAAGAAATATTTTTTTGAATCAAGAAAATAATTTTTTTAACTCAAAGAAATATTTTCGTGGATGAAAAAACTTTTTCTGATTCAAAGAAATATATTTTTGAATCAGAAAAATATTTTTTTTTAATTCAAAAAAATACTTGTATTAATTAAAAAAAATTTTTTTTTGATTCAAACAAAAAAATAAAGAATTTGTTAATTTTTGAACAAAAAAATCGTTTTGTTAGTGTACAATTACTTACAGACTCTAAAAGAAATTACTTACTCATCACTGTTGCTGGAATTAGTGTAATTTCGCTACTGAAAGTTCCACCACAGATACGATCCACACACACGGTATTTAGATTGGCCGGACGTCCAATATTTGTGGCGCATGGAATAATCAACCAATCGGAATTGCAAGCATTCGGTGGTTGACCACTGCCAACCATCGCTTGTACAGGATTGTTTGAATTTCCGGACAAGGTGAAGGATCGCGAACGATTATTCACTGTAACAGGAAAAAAAGTTGAGAACCTAGTTGTGGCAGTTTCCCGTCCGTTTTTATTTTTTGGAACTCGTTAAAGGGGAGGAATTGAGGCCAGTAATTGATAAGGGATTGACATATAAACATTTGTGAATAATAGCTAAAAAAAAAAAATCCTATGAAAAAGACCATTTCGTTCAAAGGTTAGAAAGAATTAAATTTTTTTGCGATTTTAGGGGTAGATGGGTGCGTCTTTGAAAAAAGTTGTTGGAAACAGAGTTTCTGCAAATTGTACTTTCTTTAGGGGCTTGTATTTTAAGGCACCCTAGCGAATCGTGACTTAATTTTGAAAAAAATGGATTGCCGATTGAAAGTATGCTACGATTTCTATCTTACTATAAAATTTTAAAAATTGTTAATTTCTGATAAGGAACAGGCCCGGATCTAAGGGGGGGCAAAGCGGGGCCCCTGCCCGGGGCGGCAGTTTTAGGGGGCGCCAAAATCATAACGAGTCGGTCTATATCAACTGGTCCAAAAAAAAAGTTGGTTGCTCGATCATTTTAGAAAAAATTAATATTCTCCCAGTTGTTTCTATATTGTATTTGAGGTATTAAGGACAATTCTATAAAAAAATTATCTTAAATCGTTTAAGTGTAGTGGCTAGTTTTGTATTCCAATTTGCGCTGATTTTTGTGTTAGCAGCCCTTTACACCAGTACACATATTTCTTAAATCGTTCATTCTAAAAGGTTGAAATAAAAACAATTTTAATGGTACTAAATTTATCTTTATTTTAAGTTATGCCCATATTTGGCTTATTTTCGTCGATTCCACAAGAAAACTTCATCTAAAGTTTGATATCAAAATTTAGCAAAATTCACTTTTTGAATTTTTTTTTTAGACAAGGAGTGTTTTAAACAGCTTAGTATTTTTTATGGAAATGATTTTATATAGGTGTAATTAACCAAAAAAATTTCAATTGTGAAACTTGTATCCTTTAATTTTTACATACTTCAAAAATTTGACTTTTTATCAAATTTTGAAACTTTTTTAGCCTCTATATCTCTGATGGGGCTGATGATAAAAATCGGAAATTTGCACAACGTGTTTTCGGAGTAGGTTTATTAAAATAAAAAATCAATTTGTATATTGATCCTTTACAAAACCCTCAATTTTTATCATTGCCGCAATGGGAAAAATAGAAATTTTGTAAAGGACTTATGAGTTTTTTAAAAATTTACCTCAAACACTGGTGAGAGGCGGCGCCACTATCAAATTTTTGTCCCGGTTCTAACAAATCGTAGATCCGGGGCTGATATGGAAGATAAAGAAAGGTCTTTTAAAAGATCATAATTCTCCTGAGTCATGTGAGTTATGAAGAAAATTTCACCGTTAAAATAATTGGGGCATTTTGTTATAATTTTCTTCTATGTTTCATAAGTTTTCCTAAACAAGGTTTGGAGAAAATAAAAACTAAACATTTTTCGACATTTAAAAGAAATTAAAAATGGCAATAGCTTCAGAACCACTGATCAAAATGTATCAAAATCTTGTTTCCGTTAATCCCTTCGATAGAATTGAAATATTATTATTTTGAACTTGGTTTAATTTCTCTAACTCCCAATCGGATTTTTGGTTATCTAGGTTCCTTAAGGGGAGGTTTACTCGAGAGTCCTTAAAAATGATGTATTTTTCTAGAATTTTTTTTCTCAAGAACGGAAGTAAATATCAATTTCAAATTTTGTGCACACATTTATTGAGTATTAAACTACACAAAAAAAATTTTTCAAGGAAAAATATAAAAAATTGTCCATTTTATAGATAGTGCAGTGTGACGATCCGAAAATCCAATGCCTTGTTGGTGGACATCCTAGCGCCGGTAATAAACCACCGAAATCCAAAAACAAAAAAGATTTATAAAATATATGAAGAGTACCGGCAGCTCTACCTATAATATCAATAAATTGCTGAAAGAAAAAAAAATGGCGGATTTTTGAACTTTTGATTACGATTTTTGTCTTATTTTTCCCTCTTTAAAGTAAATTTAAAAATAAAAAAATATTGAAAGTGTATCGAACTTAGGTAGAGGTGCCGAAGAATTGAATTGTCTTTAAAATAAAAAATTTTAAAAAAGGATCCATCGAATAGTTTTTGAGTTATCGTGTCCACCAGTTCCAAAAATGTAGTTCCGAGATATTATAAAATATATATAAAGAAACGTATTTTCAAAATTTTATATTTAATACTCATTATTGCGTGAAATACCTTTTTGATTTTTTTTTTTTTTTTATAGAAAGCTGGATTCGGTTAATGTGCAAGAATCTTGTTTTTAAATTATTTTCAGTAAAATCACTTTGGGAACATATTCTACACATAATTTGCTAACAATTTCGGCAAAAAAAATCGATTTTTTTTTTTTATCAAATCTCAAGTAAACCTTCCCTTAAATTACTTTCAGCAAAATCACTTTGGGAACATATTCTACACATAATTAGCTACCAATTTCTGCAAAAAAAAATCGATTTTTTTTAACGACTCTCAAGTAAACCTCCCCTTAAGCTCTAAAACATCTAGATCCGCTAATTACCGAAAAATTATATAAATACTGAAAAATTTTTTGGATCAGGACTTACTTGCATCTGGATCTTCGCACTGTGTGTACTGTATTCCACAAAAATTACGTTCCATTCGAATACAAATCGTATAGTCTTGATTGGACAGTTGCAGCCCAGTATTCGGGTCATAATTGAAACTTGTGATTTGCCCCGAAACTCCTGTGTAATACAACAAACAGCCTTCTTCAGCTAAAAAAAAAACTGAAATTTAAATAAATAAATTCTTGCACTTGTGACCATTTTGTACGGTACAAACCTCGATAAATTGTATTACACGGTATTTGCGAAATTCGTACTTTAAATAGCCGTGGAAACGAAGGTCCGCTAGTCACAAATGTCAGTGTTATGGGATTCGTTTGTCCAATTCCCGCGTCAATGTACACTAAAAATTGCGAAAAGATTTAAATTTTTTTTTAAGACTTCCCAACAACAAAAATTCAACTTACTGTGTTGTCCGGTGTTTCGACCACAAATCGATGGAATTGGCGGACCGCCGGACACAATAAACTGATCATTATTGCAAACATGATTCATGGGCTCAGGTCCCATCAAATTAAACTGTTCAAAATCTAGCCGAAATTGACATATGTCTGGGGCATTCTTTAAAATTGTTGCTTGACACGATCCGGTGACGTCATACATTTTTGGATAGCCTTGATTGACGAAATATGTTCCATTTTGGATTGCAGTTTCACCGCAAGTGATCATATCTGTGAAAATATTCTTTTTCTACTCCTACTATTAAAAGTAACATTTTGCGCACGGCTAACTATATGTAAAAATTAACAATTGCTCACACAATGCGGAAATAGCCGTGGGAAATTATTTCCCAAGGCTTAATATAATAAAAAAGTAGGCTCTGTCTTTGATTTAACATATAATCTATATAGTTAATACTAAAAATATACATAATATGTAAGTTTATAATCTATATAATTAATACTAAAAATATACATAATTTATGTAAGTTGATTATTTATTATTGTTTCCATAGTTTCAAAGTATGCTTTTGCAAAAATTTGAACATCTTATCATTGATATTATAAATTTAAAAAATTTTTACTACTTATTTAAATTTTATTTTAATTATTTATGTTAAATTTTACGAGAAAAAATGTGCTCGTAGAAAAAGTATAGTGTAAAATACGTGGGAAAAGCTTATTTCTCACTCTTATGAATTGAAAGAAACTCATATTCGTGAGAAATAAGCCTCTTGTACAATATACTATTTCAGTTTACCAATATTATTGATACTTTAACTCTGGTGTATCAAGTGATCAAGTCCCATAAGAATATTGTAGTTTTTTCAGTTTTACCATGGAAAAAAAGTTAGGACAGATTTTTACTGCGGAAAAAATGGTACAAAACATTTCATTGGTCATTTCACTGTGGGTAAACACGATAAAAATGAAATAAAAATTCCTATTGGTAAATTTAACTAATTTCAGAACCATAGTAACAATGTATTAATAATATGAATTATACTAATTTATTGTACTCGTTAAGTTGTTTTACCGACTACCGTATCACACTTGAGTTTTATATTTTTTTTGAATAAATTTGTATTTTCTACAACTCAAATTTCTTGCCTAAAAGCAATTTATCTTGAAGAACTATCAATCCAAAAACACCTCAGCTTCGCTGTCGCATTTTTGGTAGTTGACAATTCTTCTCATTAAATTGCTAGGCAACAAATTTTCGTTAAACAAACCCAAATTTATTCGAAAAAATACAAACCTCTAATAATATGTGAAAAACAAAACAAGTGAAAACTTACAAATACAACAAGATCCATAACCGTTGGCACAGGGTCCCCCAGAAACGCCACCACGACTCAAGCATTCAACAGACGTCAGACAAATTCCCACATCTCCTGTGGATGTTAAACATTCTTGATTGTCGAAATTTATCACCGTAAACAGTGATAAAACTGTAAAGAAATTAAAACTGTAAAAATTTTTCACCACAAAGTTTTACGATGATAATTTTTGATTACATCGACTTGAACGTTGAGAATTCCTTTGAGTGGTGACGTCGAAATTATTTCCAGCATATCTGCGTCGATTGTATCCTTTTGGATATCGTCGCGGTGCCGGAGATGTCCAAGAACTTGACGCGTATTCGTTAACGATTTCTGCCAATGCGATTGCAACGCACACTACCAGCAAAGCTGCAACTTTTAAAAAATACATTTTTTATTTAGAATATCATTTCTGAATATTTGAATTTTAATCGAATATTAACAAAATATTGAAATCATTTCAATGTTATTGAGCATTTTATAAGATTTTTGTCATATTTAAAACTGACGAGGAAGGTTGGGGGGGGGGGGCGAAGCGTTAAATATATCACGACATTTTGTCGTCAACATGTTTCGGATTCAAGAAATTAAAATTGTAACTAAAGCGTAACGCCATGACGCTTCTATTGTATGAATTAAAATAATTATTGTATAAAAATACATAATAATATACTTAAAGATAACTTTCTACTGTAACATTCAAAAGTTTGAGATACCAATCAGTTAGATTAATAAGTAATTTAAGGGGAGGTTTACTTGAGCGTCGTTAAAAAAAATCGTTTTTTTTTTTTTGCAGAAATTGGTAGCTAATTATGTGTAGAATATGTTCCCAAAGTGATTTTGCTGAAAGTAAATTAAGGGAAGGTTTACTTGAGATTTGATCAAAGTATCGACTTTTTTTTGCAGAAATTGATAGCAAATTATGTGTAGAATATGTTCCCAAAGTGATTTTGCTGAAAATAATTTAAAAAAAAGATTTTTGTACATTAACCAGCATTATCCAGCTTTCTATAAAAGAAAAAACTAAAAAAACGTAAAGTAGAATTTATATAAACTGAAAATGATTCATTCAATAAGAATGCACGTAAGTTTATGAATCAGACATGCTCGTAATATAGCTGTCTCTCACAAGATCTACTATCTAATATATTACAAAAGGATAGTAGAAATTATAATAACTTTTATATGTGACAAAATTTCATTTTTACATTCTTAAGGTGTGAACCATTTTCATTTAATATAAATTTGCCCCTATAGTTCTCGCAATAATGAGTATTAAATATAAAATTTTGAAAATTCGTTTCGTTATATATATTTTATAATATCTTGGAACCACATTTTTGGAACTGGTTGATGCGATAACTCAAAAACTATTCGATGGATCCTTTTTTTATTTTTTTATTTTAAAGGTAATTTAATTCTCCGGCACCTATACCTAAGTTCGATACACTTTCAATATTTTTTATTTTTTTATTTTACTTTAAAGAGCGAAAAATAAGAAAAAAATCGTAATCAAAAGTTCAAACATCCGCCATTTTTTTTTCTTTCAGCAATTTATTGATATTATAGGTAGAGGTGCCGGTACTCTTCATATATTTTATAAATCTTTTTTGTTTTGGATTTCAGTGGTTTATTACAGGCGCTATGATGTCAACCAACAAGGCATCGGATTTTCGGATCGTCACACTGCACTATCTATAAAATGGACAATTTTTTATATTTTTCCTTGCATAGTCTTTTATTTTTTGCATAGTCTAATACTTAATAAATATGTGTACAAAATTTGAAATTGATATCTTCTTCCGTTCTTGAGAAAAAAATTCTAGAAAAATACATAATTTTTGGTCCATCTCAAGTAAACCTCCCCTTAAACTTGAAACAGCAGAATAATTTCAGTGTTAAACAATAAAAATTATGAAATGTTTGTGTATTTACGTGTTCCCAAATTTTTTAAGTAGGTACCTTTTTTTTTAAAATTTGCAATGCCAAAAAAAAAAAAACATGTGACCTCAATCTTTTCCTAATTCCCATCAAAAATTACTCAAATTAAAATTGTTGGCTCGCTTTTACTTACCAACTAGGGATAACTTTTGTCTTGGAAATGTACGTAGAATATTTTTTTATTATTTATAAAATTTATGTAAAATAATATTTATGGATTTATTGTTAATTTAAATATGATGATATTTTTAATAAAAACAATAGATTCTACATAAGTGGTGTCTTTTGTATTTGCTTGTAAAAGCTGAAAATTTTTCTTTAATTGTAATCTCATCAACTTTTTTTCGTCTCTGGTGAAAGTGATGAATCCACTTATTACGGTAAATGTTTTGATAATATGTTACATAAAATTTAATGTAAAAAATTGTTTCGTCATAGCCATCTTTAATTATTTCGACCAGGAAAATGTGAAAAAAAGATTTAAATTAAACTATAATTTTGATAATAGGTATAAATTTATTTTAGTAATTTCCTGTGTTTTGAATGTTTATTAAAAAACATTCGGAAGTTGAACTTATTGGGGATAGTTAATCCGCTTAAAATTAAGTTATAACAAAGAAAAAACACTAGTTTTTCAGCAGCTCTGTAAAAATCAGTTTAAAACTCCATTCAACAAAACAAAATTAAGCCTTACGTCACTTGAACGAGAGTTGATATAGGGGGGTGGTCATGGGGGTTATGATTACCCCCAGGATCGGCGTGAGAATTTCGTATTTTCCTAATGAAAAATGTAGTCTTGTCTTAATTTGAGAGCTGGATCTGCTCCTGTACTTTTGAAGACGTTAGAACGGTGAGAGTGCTAGAGTAAGAATTGGTGTTATTTTCACGATTAGGGTTGATTAAAATTCATTAAATAATGATTAAAATATTAATAAATTAAAATTTAAATAAAAACAAATAAATATAAAATTATATATAAAACCACCTAAGTACGTGCTGTCATCTGTTCGTTTTATAATGAATGTCAAACTAAAGTCGATATGTGAGAATTTTACAACAACAGTTTATCTTCAAGTAGGTGCTGCCAATCGGAGTATTGGTGAACTAAGCCCGTTTACAATTTTAAGGGGATATTCTTGTCTAGAAAGCAATAATTGCGGCTCTTTGAAGGCTTAATAAAAAAAAAAAAATTGTTAATATTTTTATTTTACATTTTACTATCTATAATATTTTAAGAAAATACATTAAAAAATTCATTCAACAAGAAAAAAATTCAAAGACTTATAGCGATTGAAATACAGCCATTGGAAAAAAGTGATGGCTAGTTGACATAATATTGGGGTTTGTCTCCATCTGAAAAAAACGCCGTGAGCAGCGGGGCCCCATCACGGTAGTCGAATTTTCCCCTTCATCTTCGGTATTGAATGTCTACAAGCGAAATGTGATTGAAAGTCTACAACCGAATTGTCATTTTGTTGGTTTCAAAACTGGTGATGAGTGTTCGGCTGATCGAGGCTTTAAAAAAAGGTTTTAAGTATTTAAGGGCTGTATCTCAGTAAATTTTAATTTTGTGCCGAAAACAGGTAGCAGAAAAAAAGCCAACACAATTCGTACGAGGACATTCCTGCCCATGTTTATCCGCTAATTGCCTTTATGTTTTAGTTTTAAAAATTAAAAAAGGACCTTAAATAGTAAACTGGAAGGCCTTTATAAAGATATTTTTTCTTTCCAAAAAAATCCAAAATTTCTATTTTATAAATACTAAAAATCCAAAATTCCTAATTTATAAATAAACAGTGACTTTAATAACATTTTTAAATTACTTAATATGTATGTATTTCATTTGTCATAAAAGTAAGTTCACTTTTTTTTTAAATTTTTTAAAATTACTATTCGCCTACTTGTATTTAGAATAAACATAATGCTTTTAAAACACATTTAACAATAGCATTCAATTCCGATGTAAAAATGGGAGAAGTGGGGAGAAAAGTGATGCGGACTCCCTACAAGGTACTAGCTGGATACTAACTGAATACACGTACAAAATTTCAGCCCTCTAGGTTTCCTTATGGAGTCTCTAGACGTGTTAGAAAACAAGCAAAAAAATTAAGGAAATATTGGCGTAAAAATCGTGGGGGTAAGGGTTAAAAGTTGAAACCTCCAAAAAACAGTGTCTGGCTATTAGCTTAACCTGTACACCAAATTTCAGCCCTCTAGGTTTATTTGGGGAGATTTTGACCCGAACGAAACTGTTAAAAAACAAGAAAAATCATGTTCTTTTGGGTATAAAAATGGTGGGGGTAGGGGTTAAAAGTCGAGACCCCCAAAAGGCACCCCCTTGATACTAACTCAATCCGAATACAAAATTTCAGCCCTCTAGGTTTATTCGGGTTACCTGTGCGAGTGGTACAAACTTCGAAAACGTCGAAAATGCATGAAATTGTAGCTGAAAAATGAGGTGGGTGGAGGTAAAATATTAAAACCTCCAAAAAGCACAACCTAGGTACGAACTTTATCAACACACCAAATTTCAACCCTCTACGTTAATTCTGGGGGGCTGGGGGCCTGTTAGATCCAGCGAAAATCGTTTTTCCCCCCTCTACTCCCACCATATCATCCTAGGAAGCTGAATTTTGGATATGTTGTAGATAATTGACCGAAACATTATTTAAAACCGGTTTGGAAAAGTTTTATTGCTTTTCCGCCCCCCACCACCCCCTTAAAGGTCGGGTCAGAAAAAAAATTTGCCCAAAATTTGACCCCACTTTGATAGTATGAGGTGCCTCGAAAATGAGCCCCATTTACCAAATTTCATCTCTTAACTTCCATAGGGGGGCCCTACACAAATTAAAAGGTGGCGGGAAAATATATATATATATATATATATCAGACATTTTTTTTTTCTACATATTCGTGTTCTACGGGTCCGAAAACGGATAGCGCCCCTACTCTCGCCTCTCGCAGCTCTTATCGTATAGACTGTATAAGTCTAATTTTTCGGAGAAAATTCGACTAAAAAAGAAGTTTTGATTTGGAAAGTTTGTCATTATGGCAGTACCTACAATGAAAAAATTTTTAAAAATTTAAAAATTTGCGGCTGTTCGAAATTTTTTTTTTTTTTAATCTTTTATTTATTGAAAATAGTACAAATTAAAATTTCATAATACCCCTACCACAAAGCAATATGTACTGAAGATACGTGCCAAATTTGAAGACGATTGAATAAATAAAACTCGATATATCGACCAGCTTGAGAATTAATATAGTTTCGAGAAAAATGTATTTAACATTTTAAAGTAAAACCCCTAATATCTAAACTTACCGTATTACAATGGCTATAACTATTCTCAAATTTGGTTATTATTAAAATTTTTAAATTTTCTTTTAAGAACATATTTTTAAAAGTTTGAGTATTTTGAGAAAATGCAACACAAAAAATAATATCGAATTTTTTAAAATTCTAGACTAGGATATTTTAAAATTTTAGACTTTAGGAAAGTAAATTTTTTTGGCCTGTTATTTTTGTAACTATAGTTATCAGAATGGGTACATCAATGATGCTTACGCATCAAGTTACATGCTAAACTTATTTCAGATTCAAGTGCTTGAAAAAATGGATTTAATTAATTACTAAAAAAAATTAACTATGCAATAAATAAACTAATTAACAAACAAAATAATATTTTCATAATTTAATCTGAAAACCGAAAAATGAAACATGAACTATTTTTGAGATATGAATATGCAATAGAAATTAATTTAAGCAAATTTAAATAAAAAAATATTTAATATTTATGTTTATTTATTGTCTTATATTAATTTTTGTACATATGTACTCATTTTAAATAAACTAAATCATTTTATGATACATGGAACACGAAGCGGTAATTACCACAAATTGGTTGATATGGAATTTCTAAAATATGAAATTTCTTATCTTTATATAGATTAAAGAAGTTTGTTAATTTTTAACGCAAACAAAAATAAAAATGTGTATTTAATTTTTTTTAGTTATTTTTATTTATTTGCATTATTTTAAATTCTTTTTATATAAATATTTAAATAAACAAACACAGTAAGTCCAGTTAATACACAATAGTGTTTTATTTTGTATTGCGTGAAGTCAATAAAAACTATTCTTGGATGGTTGGTTTATTAAGTCTTTGAACTGTATCAGTTTTAATGTTTACAATATTTCAAATTTTAATACACACATCTTGATTTCTAGTTCATGATACGTGCTACAGCGTGCTGACTTTTTCTTTGCCCTTTTTAGCATAATTATAATACCTACTATTAAAATAAAAATTTAAAAATCAGAAAACCCGACTGCGTTAAAAGCGAAAACTAAAACGATGGAAACAAGATGAAATATAAAAAACAATAAAAATAAATAAAAAGTAAAGCAGTCGAAGGCATCAGACATTTCTGTTTTACTTGCGACAATATGTATGCCTCCCCCTGTTTCGCTGTTGTATACATTTTAATTTTTTTTCTATTTCGTCTTGTTTTCATCGTTTTAGTTCACTGTTAATGCGTCGGCTTTTTTAATTTCTTAAATTTATTTTTTTATTTAGGCGTTTTTAGCGTTTTTTAAGAAGAAAAAATGTATACATGCACGAGATTACAATGGCTGGCAGTTTGAATTAGCATGAATTTAATATAAAAAAAAAATTATTTTTTTTTATATTATATATCTACTAGCATTTACCCGCGGCTTCGCCCGCGTGGAATTTGAAATTATGGCATCTAGTTGAAACATATAAAGTGTACTTTCATCACGTCGCTATTACGCGTCGAGTAGGTATTATTACTTTTTTCTTTGGAATTTTCCCACAGACATACAATATTTTCCCCGGGCAAAAAATACACTATAACATTCCTTTAACAACATGCCAAGTTCAAATGAAATTAATGATTCTTTTTTATACTGTTTTAAATATATATATATATATATATATATATATATATATATATATATATATATATATATATATATATATATATATATATTCCCACGGGAATAAGACTTTCCACGGGAATTCGATATTTTCCCGGGATAGAAAGTAGTCTGTGTTCTTTCTCATCGTCTCTGTAAACAATATGCAAAGTTTGAAATCAATCATGCTTTTTTTAATAGTCAGTTGTTATTTCATTGTTTCGTTTTAAATACATTTTCCCTCGGGAATAAGATATTTTATCGGGATAAAAAATATCCTATGTTTATCGCTATATATCGTCATATTTGTCTATCATCATTTTTGTTTCACTTAAAATATATTTTTCCACAGGAATGAAATTTCCCACGGGAAATTTCCCGGGGTATAAAGTATTTTTTGTGTCCTTTCTCATCCCTTCTGTTAGCAATATACAAAGTTTGAAATCATTTATCCGTTTTTTAATAGTCAGCTGTTGTAATTTAATGCATTTTCCCTCGGGAATGAAATATTTTTCTGAAATAAAAAGTAACCTATAACCGTCTCTGGCCCGCAACCAATGTCTGTGCAAAGTTTCAAGTTGATTGGTTAAGCTGTTGAGGCGTGAAAGCCAGTCAAACAAACAAACAAACAAACAAACAAACTCACTTTCGCATTTATAATATTAGTAAGGATGTCGTAATCGAGCGATGTTTTTGGTGTCAGGGGTTAGAAAGAGTAATTTTTAAGAGATTTCTTTAAAAAAAACAAACAAATAAAGAGTTTGTTAATTAAAATTGACATAGTGTTTGAAAAATTACCAAACTGGATCGGCTGGGACTCGAACCCGGATCTCTTGGTTACCAGCCAAGCGCCTTACCAACTAGGCCACTGATCACTTTGTGTGATCAGTGGCCTAGTTGGTAAGGCGCTTGGCTGGTAACCAAGAGATCCGGGTTCGAGTCCCAGCCGATCCAGTTTGGTAATTTTTCAAACACTATGTCAATTTTAATTAACATAATGAATTGGCCATTTGCCAAAGTACATCGAGTGTTCAAGTATCAGCCAAAGCTGGACATTTAGTGGACATATGAATATTGGTGTATGTTTAAAAATACGGATAAAAATCCGCCATACACTAATAATGTTTCACAGGCACTCGATAACATTTGAAATTAAAAAAAAAAAAGTATAAAGAGTTTGTGTTTAAATAAACTACCCTACTCAATCTTCTTCGGGAAAATTTTTTCCGCATTTTCTCCTCTGAAATTGACCGTCCGAAAATGTGGTTAATCCGTTTGCCTGTAACGGACGGACGGTCACTGTAGTGCTTGCATAAGTGCTCCGTTTTGCCAATTTTTAGTCGGGAACATTAAAAAATTATTTAAGGGGAGATTCGCCAAAAAACATCAAAAATCTACCTTTTTTATTTTTATTTTTTTTTTATACAAATAAATATTTTAAAGAAAAAAACTAAATGTACATCATTGTTTCTACATGTTTTGAGATAATAAAAAAATTAAAAAAAAAAAATTCAAAAATGAGCTGAGTATAAATGGCTTTGAAGTCGACACTGCGAGATTTTTGCATCTTGATGGTTCCTCGCGTTCTGAAATCCCCAGTGAACCAAAATAAAAAATTCAAGAATTTTCTAAAAATATACATATACAGTTATGGCACTAACTAGGATCTAAGAACAAAAATAAAAACCCAGTGAGAAATCACATTTTGAAAATCAATTATCAAAAATCACCGCTTTTCCTCGACTATAAACAGCCGCAATTTTGAAAATATATTACGATATTAAAAGATTTTAGTTCCTGCTAAAATGACGGCATCGAGGAATAATATGCACTTTAATTTATGTCGATATCTCAAATACTTTTTGAGATACATGCGGAACCATGTTGAAAAATGTACTTTCGAGAAAATAGCATTTAAAGGTTTTTTTTTTAAATTGAATTATAGTAAAGTGCGTGCACTAAAATGCCCATAAGCCATAACTTTTTGATTTTTCATTTTTTTAAATAAAATTTTAGGAGAATGCTTCTAACACCTTAAGGGACATAATTATGAAGAAAAAAAATTTCTTTTTTTTTTTTTAGCTAATCTTCCCTTAATAAATGGTCCCTTAATAAAATAAATTTATGCCCTCTCCTACCCCTCCCCTTTCCCTGGCGATGTTCTTACGAAGATGCAATGAAAAGATTAATGTTGAATGAGTAAAAATGCAAGCTAGATACATTTGCTTCGTTCAAAAATCGATCTTAAAATAGATAATTTAAGTCATCCACTAGCTATTTCGTCTTTTTCGTATAGATTCTTATCTGATGTTCATATAAACAAAAGTGAAAATACAATTCAATTGTCAATAAAATCAATAATATCCGTGTTTAAATCGATCGAATCAATAATTTTATTACGATTCCGGGATACAAAATTATGATTTACAAAAAAAAAAAAAAAAAAATTAAAATGATACCAATAATCCAAAAATGATATGTTTGGTTTTTATTTATTATGTTCGGAACGGGAAAAATTTTTATTACGTTTGAATTGAAAATTATAGTAATTTTCGAATGGATATAATTTCGTTTTTATTTGATAAACAAGTTCGGAAATGATATGTTTCTTTTAAATGAAAACTTCTATAGTGGCAATAGCTCTGCACGGGAGTGTAATGAAATCGGTAATGCTTAGGCGGTAATGAAGTTTGTATTGGTTGCAGTGTGAAACAAACACTGATGAGGGGTTAATTAATCATTGTTTAATTAATTATTATTCAATTTAAACCGCGGCGTTGCCAAGGTTTTTTGTAGTTTTCTTTCACAATTTCAGATAAATATTGGCAGAGTTGCTTTAAACAAGTCGACGTTAAACCACATTATTAATTATTATTCAAATTATTTAATTTATGCACAACATTCTTGATGTTATTTTTTGTATTATTTAAATTATATTAGGTTTAAATCGATATATTTTTGATTTTTCATTTTTGCTTCCGAGACTACTAAAGTAGCGGAAGCATTGTGATCACTTTTGAAAAATAAAAAATTTTTTCTCTTCAAAATCAAATTTTTTACGCACATTTTACGTTTTAGAGCTTCCTGAACAATTTTGGTTTGGGCCGTCCGTCTGTCTGTCCGTCTGTGTGTCTCCAATTTTGCACCAAGTGGCATAACTTCCGAACTATTCGATTGTTTTTAATGAAATTTTCAGAAATTATGCAGTTTGGCTCCGCGATGGTCCCCTATGAATTTAATCAAAATCGGAGTAGCGGTAGCAACGCCGCTACCATGTCATTCCAAAATTGAACCAAGTGGCATAACTTCTGAACTACTCAATTCTTTTTTATAAAATTTTCAGAAATTATGTAGTTTGGTTCCTATATGGTCCCCTATGAATTTAATCGAAATCGGAGTAACGGTAGCTACGCCGCTACCATGAAATTCCATTAAATGTCAATATCTTATTTACTGCTAGTCCTATCTCGCTCAAATTTTTAGGGTATATTGGGGGTTAGTTTCTAAAATATTTTTGCTATTACTTTATAATTTAGCCTTTAAGTCTTTTGAGTTACAACAGTTTTTTATAAACTTCAAGGCGAAAATATAATTTCACGGTATATAATATGTATATTTGGTAGAATACTGTTTTAAAGCCTTTTACGACTACGAGGAAGCTGTGTGCCCACCCTATTGGCAGCGTATTTTTAAAATAAAATTTTAGGAGAATACAGCTGAACCTTTTTTTATGCGGTCCTTTTTGTGCGATTTTTTTTACGCGATTTTTTTATGCGGTTTTTAAAAAAATGCTAATTAAAATGCATAATATAAATCAAAATCAAGAGACAATAAGAAACTTAAGCTTTTACTATAATAACTTTCTTCGATAAAAATACTTTTTAACGGCTTTTAAGCATTTAATCAATACATTGCATAAGAGCATAAGTTATTGCATCATTTAATTTTTTTACAGGTGTATTTTTCAAAATTTTCATAATATTATAAAATTGAAATAAAATGTTTCTACGTGTAAATTAATGCTTTGTCATGTTTATAGAAGCAACTTCTAAGGAAATTTTTGA
Organism: Brachynemurus nebulosus; assembly: GCA_035578155.1. NCBI lineage: Eukaryota > Metazoa > Arthropoda > Insecta > Neuroptera > Myrmeleontidae > Brachynemurus > Brachynemurus nebulosus. The sequence continues at coordinate 666,883 of JAPWDM010000026.1, forward strand.
GCGTTTTGAGTTATGTTTTTTCGATGAAACTTTTTTTATGCGGTCCCGATCCACCTTTAAAAAAAAGCTTTTTTTAAAATCTGGATCGAACTACAGTTAATCCTTTTTTTGTGCGGTGGAGGGGACCGCATAAAAAAATCGCACAAAAAAAATATATTCAAAAATATCATAAATAGCTATAAAAAGTATAGTTCCATCCAGACTGTACAAAAAACTTTTTTTATACGGTTGGTCGGGACCGCATAAAAACAGTTTCATTAAATAAATATCACTAAAAACACTCAAAACTTAGAAATTTCCTTAGATGTTGCTGCTATAAACAAGATAAAGCATTAATTTACACGTAGAAACATTTTATTTCAATTTTATAATATTAAATTTTTATCAAAGAAAGTTATTATAGTAATTGTTTAAGTTTCTTACTGTCTCGTGATTTTAATTCACATTACGCATTTTAATGGCCATTTTTTACAAACCGCATAAAAAGAATCGCACAAAAAAAGACCGCATAAAAAAGAGTTAAGCTGTATACTTTTTATAGCTATTTATGATATTTTTGAATATACAGTGTAAACTCCATATAACGAAATTGAAGGGACCGGGTTTTTCATTACGTTATAAAGAGTTTTCGTTATATGGAGAGTAAAAGAAAACAATAAATTTTACGAATACAACTTACGAATTTAGTAAGTGGTTTTAATTTTGACTGAATTAAATGACACTTTTTCGTCAATACACAAACTCTTTCTTTTACTCGCCATGTTTACAGTTAAAAAGTTTAAAAGCAACTAAGAATATGATAAAGTAAAGACACCAATAAGACAATAGTACGGAAGTACAGTAGGCAAAAACATGTGCTAGGCAATTTTCATAAACAAATAAACGGATTTCTAAGAATCCCTTTGTGCGTACGAAATATTTACGACTCTGTATCACTATTTTACTTTAAAGTCAGTGAAATAAAATTTTTTTGGCTTAAAAAATGACGTATTTTTCGCTATTGAGAGTGGCTATTACGTTATAAAGAGTGTTTCAACATACGGATGATAATGTAAACCAAACAAACCTTTGCAATTTCTACGTTTTAAGGAGTTTTTCGTTAAATAGAAGTTCGTTATATAGAGTTTACACTGTATTTTTTTTTGTGCGATTTTTTTTTAGACGGTGTCTTTCCATCGCACAAAAAAGGGATCAACTGTATTTCTAACACCTTAAGAAGCATAATTAGGAAGAAAAGAAAATCGATATTTTTAGCGAATCTCCCCTTAATGGTACCTATCTGTTTACCCAAAATATGAAATTTCTGAATCTGTATACATATTATTATTAATGTATACATTATATGGATGGGTAACAATGACAAAAAGATCGTTGATTAATTTTTAAGGGACGTGGTTGTGAGTTAAATCGTGTAAACCAAAAGTTTGTATATGTTGTGCGGTTTTAGCAATCGTGTTTCTTCATGCTATTCCATCATCATTGTCTATGATTATTATTAATATAATTGAACATGAATTATGAGCATTTGTAAACTATCATTTTGATCTATCGCAGTCACAATCATGAAATATCAACTTATAAATATTTTGTTAGCTATACGTGTAGCTATATTATGTATTCAGTATTGATATTTGTAACTTGAAACCTTTTTTTCTCTAATAAAAAGTTAAACTATACTATGTTCCGATTAAGAATATTAACATGTAGAATATTAAAGAATGCCTACTACACCACATTTTTTGACAATTTTCTATTATATTTCTACAATGGTTTTGTTTTGTTATGTTTTGACAATACAGTTACTATTGGGACTTTCTATCAGGGGCAGATAACCTATAACTTAATATACCTCTTTCGATTATTCTTGATTATCTCGAAAACTATAGGAGAGAGGAAAAAACACTTTATGAGACACAACACTTTATTTTTAAAGGACTTTCGATTGATGTATATAATTCCAAGGTCGGATCCACTGGAGGGGCGATTCAGCAGATTAGAAATGAAAAAAATTTTTTTTTACCATGTTGCAGCCCTTGAATTTTGATGAGACTTGGTGCAGTAATTAAGTGTATTAGGGTACAGTTACTGAATTTTTTTTGAAGTGGTCGCTCAATTGGAACCCTATAAAAATAACATTGGATCGGATACTATCCCTGTTATTATCCTTAATAACGAGGACTGATACGACAATAAATATGTCTAATATTCTTGAGAGTGTTTGCCTTCATGTGGATTTGGAATTATTTTCCTAAGTTGAGTAGTTACCAAGAAAAAAATTTTTGTAATTTTTTCCATTTTTTTAGTTATCTCAATGACTACTCAGTTTTGGCCGCCAGAATTGTAGATATCAATTACTTACAGCCTTACCATACCGGTAATATAGCTATTAAAATAATTCGCTTCCGGGGCAGATTTACTATGGTTATCTTGCTCAGCATAGGATATTCTAAAATTTTACAAAAAAATGACCTTTGCAAAAAAATGTTACAAAACAGTTGTGGCTTCTAATCGACCGGTTTCAGTAACTGAGTCATTATTAACAAGAATGAGGAAAAGGAAAATTTTTTGGGGACAAAAAGTATTAAATCATATTTATTAAGGGGATATTCTTGTCTATAGAGAGAAAAAATTTCGGCTTTTTTAGGAATTCATAAAAAAATTTCATTTTTTTAAAAGCTTTTATTTAACTTGCTATGTTAGTATGTTGGTTTAGATCAAATCTTGGAATCAAAATTTAGACAGGTTTTAATTGAGCTAGAGGTTTCAAATTTTATATACGTGTCTAACATTGATGACAATGCAATACTGTATAATTAGTTTTGTCCTACATTGCACCCCTCCCCCCCCAAAAAAAATGTTGATTTTTAGTTCTGTGCAACTTTTTGACATTTAGAATTGTCAAATATTGTCCATTGATTTTACATTGCAATTTTTTGTTTCCATAGTTATGCTTGATTAAGGTAAATTAACCGATTAAAATATAGGTAAAAAATTACTTCTTTAATTTTTTTTTCAAATTAATTGTAATCAGGCTAAAAAGGAGAAAATAAATTAAAGTAAAAAAAATGTTTTTTAAGAAAAAGCTTTTATTTAAAAATGGGCTAAAAAAAATAAAATAACCTTTGAGTGAAGTTTGAAGCAATATGCAACATAATTTATAAAAGTTTGAGGCGTTTAATTAAGTTTGGTAACTACTGAAAGGTAAAATAGCTACAGTTATATCCAAAACAGAAATACCTAATTAATGATAACGCCTCAAGCTTTTATAAATTATGTTGCATATTGCTTTAAACTTTACTCAGAAGTTATTTTATTTTTTTTAGCCCATTTTTAAATAAAAACTTTTTCTTAAAAAAACATTTTTTTACTTTAATTTATTACTTTCTATTCTTTTAAAAACATAAAAAAAATTTTTACACACAAAAAAAAATATGACAATTCAAGGACTTATAGCGATTCAAATACAACCATGCAAAGAAAAGTTGTTTGCTAATTAACATGATTTTGAGATTTGTGTTCACCTGCAACAAAAGAGAAATAAGATTCTGGTTTAGAAAGGTTATAATTCTAGCAGGAACGACAATAAGAAAAAAAATTTTAAAAAATCTAAAAATGGCAGCTGTTTAAAAAAATTATTTTTTTTGACATTTTTCTTAGTTTTTCATTTTTTTTTTTTTAAATAGTAAAAATTTTGCAATATTCGTAATCCATACCATAAAGCCACATGTATTGAAGGTACATGCCAAATTCGAAATCGACTGTACGAATAGAACTTGAGATATTATGTCGACCATCTTTAAAAATGTACTTTCGAGAAAAATACATGTAAAGTTTTAAAATATAATAGCTAATACCGTAGCCTACCGTATTAAAATGGCTATAACTTAAGCTTTGCTATAATAATGATTTTTTTTATAATCATCTTATATACTGCTTACTGCCAGTATACGTGACTTAAGCTATACATATTTTTTTCCTTAATTTTCTTAATCAGAACATTGTATATTGTAAAATTGTTCCAAACATATTTGAAAAATTAATATAATTAAGGTAAAACTAGCATTGAAACAATTGTTATTAGTAGTGAAAACGAGGCAAGGATACATGATCCATAAAGAATACACTACCACACATGACCTCACATTTATATACAGTCCCAAAACGTACCTTTTGTAAGATCCCAACAGACTGGTACGATAGACCGTAACATGTCCGCAATTTGATCTGTTTTATTGTCCACTGCAAATTTGAACGGATGGTTGATCGTACAACTAAACCTTCTTTTATGCGGTCCTTTTTTGTGCGATTTTTTTTGCAGTTTTTAAAAAAATGGTCATTAAAATGCATAATGTGAATCAAAATCAAGAGAAAGTAAGAAACTTAAACGTTAACTATAATAACTTTCTTTTATAAAAATACTTTTTAATGGTTTTAAAGCATTTAATCAGTACATTGCATAAGAAAAAAAGTTATTGCATCATTTAATTTTTTTATATACCTAGATGCCTTTTTCTTAATTTTCACTATATTATAAAAATGAAATAAAATGTTCCCACGTGTAAATTAATGCTTTATCTTGTTTAGAAAAGCAACATCTAAAGAAATCGTGAGGTTTTGAGCGTTTTGAGTTATGTATTTTCGATGAAGCTTTTTTTATGCGGTCCCAATCTACTGCATAAAAAGTTTTTTTTATCTGGACCGCACTAAACTTTTTATAGCTATTTATGATATTTTTAAATATATATTTTTTTTGTGCGATATGATTCATGCGGTCCCTGTCTATCGTTTAAAAAAAGTTTTACCTGTACACAAAATATAAATGTACCAACTAGATACCAACTAGATCGGATTGGTTTGACCACGTACATTTAAGGATGTTTGGGAGGTACAATCGCAGATAAAAGTATATGAAATTAGAAATTCGTGAATAATTGCGTTGTATAACAAACTATGAGGTAAATAAATAGTTATCTTTGTTAAATAATAGCTATCACTGCAACTGATTGTACAATACATCAAACTATAGCTCTCAGCTGACTACAAGAGCTGAGTACATTCTGAGGATTTTTCGGAGGAATTTCAAAATGCTACGAGACGATTGAAAATTTAATAGAATATTCCTCATTAAATACTAAGGCCCCTGTGAAAATTTCAAACCGATTTACTAAGCCGTTAAAAAGTTATTTAATCTGTTCTGTTTTCGAATTTCCATAAGAGTACGTGTAAAATTAGTTTTTTTTTTTTTTTTAATAACTTTTTAACGGCTTAGTGACTCGGTTTGAAATTTTCACAGGGGCCTTAGTATTTAATGAGGAACATTCTACTAAATTTTCAATCGTCTTGTAGCATTTTGAAATTCCTCCGAAAAATCCTCAGAATGTACTCAGCTCTTGTAGTCAGCTGAGAGCTATAGTTTGATGTATTGTACAATCAGTTGTAGTGATAGCTATTATTTAACAAAGATAACTATTTATTTACCTCATAGTTTGTTATACAACGCAATTATTCACGAATTTCTAATTTCATGTACTTTTATCTCCGATTGTACCTCCCAAACATCCTTAAATACATGTAGGTTCTGAATTGACCGTGTGGTCGAACGTGCGTCCAACGTAACGGTCTATCGTACCGATCTATCCACACTCATTCTTTATAAATGCAGGGGATTGAAACTGATCCAGGACGTCTATCCATCGATCAGTCAGTCATTCTGTCTGTCTGTCTGTCCGGTCAACAAAATTATAGTGTTTCATTTCATTGCAACGTTGCGAACGTTGCAACAAAACAAATGTTGGTGGTTTTATTTTATTTTCTTCGGCGATAGATCCCTGCAGGGAATTTGCACACTCACACAACACAATGCTACAGCGTGGGTATGGAAGCGAGTGAGGATCGAGGGGTTCAGGGGTCAAATCATATTTGAGTTATTACATCATGATTTTAATATATAATATTTACATAAGTCTTCAAGTAACAATACTTAATATATACTACGGTGCAATGTGAGGCTAAGGTAGATAGATGTATTTTTGCATTGAAATTTATTGGAATATTGAAAGTAAAAAGGATGTGAAGTAATATATATCTGTTATAAGGCTGTGCGCCCACGAGGGACATTTGTCACGGTGACTGTTTTGTCACTCTTATCAAGTCTATTTGTTAGTATGGTGATGCGCACACGCAGCGACACGACAGCTGGGTGAGTTTTTTGTCCGCGGTGACAACGGTGACAAAACTGTCGCTCTCACTCAGTTTAAAGGACGTATATATGGTATATTACATATTATTTTGTAGATAAATACAATTATATAATAATTAATATACATATATTTTGTTTGGTTGAAAACTGAATATTGAAAGACTTTAGGTAATTGCAAATAAGCGAAAAAAAATTAATCTTATGTCCCATCTATTTATTTAAAGTATAATATACAAAAAATATTCCTAAATTATATTTAAGTAATTTTCCCAATTACTTGTACAATTTTCAATTCGCGTTATAACATTAGCCATTAGCTATAATAGAATTATGTAATAGCTTCAGGTAGAATAGATGATCTTATATTTGTATTTTTGTAGGTTATTGCAGGTCTGAAAATACTTAATAATTCGTCACAACTTTTGGTACTCATCCTAAAATAATAGAAAAATTGTTTCGAATATTCTCGCAATTTTTTATACACGGTGTAAAATTTTCCTCTTAATATCTTATCACACCAAAGAGGATGAACCCAGTAATCTCTTTCACTATATTTTTTTTTCTGCGTTTAATAACAAGTGCAGTGAACACAACCGTCTTATAGAAATCCATGTTTGCAAATGAAGTATAAATTTTTATAAATTACCAGCGACTGTCACTCTCCCTGTGCGCACACAAAAAATGTTCAGCGACACGACAATGACAAAAACTTTTTTGTCACCGTGACAAATGTCCCTCGTGGGCGCATAGCCTAAGAGTTATTGGCTACGTAATTACAACAACCACTTTTGTACCTTTATTATGCAATTTTTTAATTAAGGCAGTATTTTAGGCTAGAAATTCGAAAAAATCGACTTTCTTTCATATTTTCAAAGTACAGAGCTTTAAGAATAAGCCTCTAAAAGGATTTACGGAAATTCGAATTATTTTCGGAGTTATAGTGATTTTTTCCCTGTGTATCTTTTCAGTGTTAAATTCAAATTTTTAATATACATAAATTACTCGAAACTACTTTTTTCGATACGGTTGACATGATATCTCAAGTTTTAATGCACCAATTTACTTGAAATTTGGTACAAATCTTCTTAATACTATCAAAATTGGTCCGACGTAGAAGTTTTTGAAGTTTTACTGTTTTTTAAAAAATTTTCCAAAGTTGAAAAATGGAGGCGAGAAAATTATTTCTTTTTTTAAATGGATGCCATTTTGTGAAAATTTTTTTTTTTCAAATCGGCTACATCCAACAAGAATTAACTAAAATTTTATGTTTCAGGCCACCGGGAAGGTTGGAATCGCGTCAACCAGGAGACACCTTTTTTTTTGAGTCCCCACTTTGCCGGCCTGTTACCAATTTCAATTTTGAATTTTTTTAAAATTTTTTTAGATTTTTATACTTTTCAAATATTAAAAAAAAAATGAATAGTAAAAATGTTTACTGTTTCTTTTTTTTATTAAGCCCGTAAAATCACTTAAAAAGCCTCTAGACTACAATACCCCCTTAAACATTAATTTGCGATAAAGTTACTTATTGATTGTTTTAAAGCATTTAATCCGTACACTGTATAAGAATATAAGTTATTGTATCATTAAGTTTATTTTACAGATGTGTTTATCGTAATTTTTATAATATTATAAAAATGAAATAAAATGTTTAGAAAAGCAACTTTCATCAAATTTGCTGTTATGTATATATATATCAAAAGAACGAAATTGTTGCCAAAGTTCAAACGTTTTCGAAATTGTTCTTACACCATTGTAAAGAGCGAGAAAAAATATACAAAAATGGTTAAAATGAAGTTGAGATTTCTTTTGTCATTTTTCATTTTTAAACTCTGTTTGTGAAATATTCGGCTTCAAAATCAAATAACTATTGTAACCGGAAATTCGCTGTATTATGCAGGCTTCTACAACAGGGGTAATTGCAATTTATATGGAAGTCAACAGATATTAGATTTGAGAAATATACCTAACTTAGAAATTGATTACTGAAATTTATCACATTTTTATATTAAAAATCAGTTTTTATTTTGGTCGTAGCTTTAGAAAACATTGAAATAAACTTCTAACGGAATTTAAAACTGTCTATATACATATATAACGACAAAGCTAAAACATATATGTACACGAAATCTTGTTGAAATAAAACGAAGTGATTTGAAATAAAATTTTGACATGGGGTAATCGAGTAAGATGGATCACTTAACCAATTTGACTCGATGATAAAAATATTAATATTTATAGTGTATATGGTTGAATCTGTGGATTAAACAGTATCCCAAATAAATATTCATTACGATTATCAATTTAAACTGTGTCGATTATTAATTTGGGTGATTTTGGTATCAATAATTGTTATCTTTTATAAAACAAAGTCTTTCTGTGACTTTATGTTCGTTCTATAGTTGAATTTGATAATTTAATTTTTACAGATGTCGTTTCGAATTTTGAAATGATAAATGTTTGGTAATGATTTTTCTTTTTCTTTTTTTGGAATGTCATTTGTGATTATGAGTTTGATAAATATTTGTAGATGTGTAATACATCAGAATCGACATTGGATGAAACAAACACATTTTAAACAACCTTTAAGAATTCGGTTTTTAAGTTTTTCTCATTTTTATGAATCACGTTAGTAAAAACAATTAAAAAATTTATACAGCATAACCGTTTTTTTGCGATTTTTTAAAATTTTTTATGTCCATCAAAGTGCATAATAATGAACAAGAAAATTACGATAATTTACGATAAAATTACGTATTGATTGTTTTTAGGCATTTATTCAGTACCTACATGGCATAAGAATATAAATTATTGCATCATTAAGTTTTTTTACGGATGTATTTATCGCAATTTCTATATTATAAAAATGAAATAAAATGTTCTCACGTGTAATCTTTTATCTTGTTTAGAAGAGCAACTTGTAAGGAAATCGTGAGGTTCTGAGCGTTTTTACTTGGCTATTCCCTATGAAAATTCCCGTTTTTTTACAATTTGGGACAAATTTTACATTTTGTTTGTGCGATTTTTTTATTACGAGAAAAAAATCGCTACTAACAATTATTTTCTATTATAAACATATTTATTTTGTCTATTTTTTCAACCTAATAGAAACAAGGGTCCCTCTATGTTTGGTAAGATCCGAAATTAACTATTCCCGCCACTCACCTTAGCCCCCCATACGGTAAGCCATAAAAAATTTACTAAATCTTCTGTATTTTAATTTCTGAAAGTTGGGAAAAATTTTAGCAACTGACTACAGAATCCTGACTTAATGCATATCCAACTCACACTCGACTAATTTTTACTAGAAATTTTCACTTTGGACTCAAATTATTCACACCGAAGCCACAAGTAATGAGCAGTATGTAAGTAGCTTTGGGAGCACAGCTTTGAACTCTCTACTTATGAAAATAGAAATATTTTTCACATTCCTTAAAGATTCAGTTATCAAATAACTATTCATTAAATAAGAAACTAAAATGGCCGACTAACCTGGACGGAATCTATAGACGGACCAACTGACTGGTAAAATTTATCGCTTAAACATCTTCATTATATTTATATGCTGATAACGTAATATTATCGAATGGTCATATATCATTCCGGTCAGCTTGTGTATAATGTATTTATTTTACTATATCGAGTTGTATTCTGGTCATTCTTCCACAACTGACGAAAAACAGAGAACGCAAGCGGAGGATATCGTTAAACTCATCTTTTTTTATGGGATATTTATATTAATTTATGTTTTGCTATTATTGTGTACAAAATTATCTTGTATTATACAACTAAGGTGCATAAGACAAATTTATTTACGTAGACGTAAACTTTTGATCGTAAATATTTCGTAAACGGTGTGTCGTAGCGAAAAAATAACGAAATTTTTGAAGGCTTAAGCAAAGCAAGTTATGGGTATTCCGAACATATTGAGACTGTCAAAACCTATACTTTTCGTTATCGAAAATTATCGATGTCGAAAATAACATTTTCAGAATTTAAATATGTAAATTTCTACATATTCTTTATCATTTCTATTATAAAATTCTCAAAAATTTTAGTAGTTTTTATTTCCGGCATTTTTCTTTCATAATGACAGATTCAATTACCACGATTTTTTAGGCTCTGTTAGCTCCATTGATTTAGTCACCAATAGCATATTTTCGAAAAAATTAGTTTTCGATATTTTTCGTAGCTTTACGAAAAGTATTGAAAACTAATTTTTTCGAAAATATTCTATTGGTAACCAAATCAGAGGGACTAATAGAGCTTAAATTAAACAATTATAACCAATTTATGATAAGTAGTCCGTTATCGATAATTTTCGATAACGAAAAGTAGGTTTTAGCAGTCGAAATATGTTTGTAATACCCACAAAATGCCTATCTTTTGGTGGTGTCGAATTACACGGTTTCAAAGAACACGGAACCAATTAATCGTGTTCTTCGAGGGATTGCTGTATAAATGTTTCCAGTATTTTGTATAGACAAAACCCGACTGAAAGGAACCAACCAAGCAACCAAGGTAACAAATTCGAAATAAACTGTGGTAATAACTCATATATATGAAAAAATTAAACACAAAAAACTTCTCGTGTTTATAATAACAATAAAAATTAATAAAATTGATAATTTATGACTGTGTTTTTTGTTATAAAAAACAGATTGCGTTAATATTTAATTATTCATTATTCATTGTTTTTATGTCTTTATTAAAATTAATAATGAACAATTAAACGTATAGAAGAAGGCATTGGGCATCATGCAAAACCAGGTGGATTAAGACAATTAATGCATACAAAGACTTAACACGGTTAAAATTTGTATTTTTTAGATACAAAATTATATCTGTATAAAATCATTGTTTCAACTTTTTTATGATTTATTTGAATTTTTTTATAGATGAGTACAAGACATGTGCAGCACTTAATGCGGTTAAATTATTTTATGAATGAAATTAACTGGTTATAAAAAAAAAGTAAATTACATATTAGAATACCTCCGTGCTGCAGCATCCTGCATAACATAGCGAATTTCTGGTTATAGAAATTACGTTTTTTTGTGATTTTTTCGCTCTCTGCCGTGGTGTAAAAGTATTTATCGAAAAACATTTGAATTTTGGCAAATGGTGGCAAAAAGTTCATTTTCTGGAGGTTTCGGGCATCGGACGTGTCTGATCGAAAAAAATCCTGGAAAACTTCCCTTCTTTCATAAATCACAGAAACTGGAAATTAAGCTGTTGCAGGAAGTCAATCCAAATCCATAAATTAACATTGTTTTTTGTAATACTTCCTAATCATTTTGAAATTTTGTCTACATGTTTAAACAGATTTACCTAGTTATTATGCTAAAATTTTTTCACTGAATTATACCTAGCAAAAATACTTTATTTCCCATAAGTATTTTCAGGGCCGTGGAGAAAAATAGCGGGCCCCGGGGATAAACTACATTCTATTAAAAAATGCCTTCCAAAAGAATAAGTTATGAACAAAAAACCTTTTTTCCTGGGCCCTCTACCGACAGTTACGGGCCGCCTCCTCAAGCCCGGGCCCCGGAGCTAGAACCCCAGCTACCCCACCCTCTTGTCGGGCCTGAGTATTTTGCCATGTATTACAATGCATTTTTCTTCATGATAAATTTCATAATCAACATAAATCTTCAAGGGAATATTTCTTAAATCTAAAATCTATCCGATTTCGTAGATTTCAACTGGTTTTCATCATTAGGTAGTTGCTCTGGAAAACGATTTTTCAAAGGATTTTAACGAAACTTCTCTAGATATTTATTTAATTCAATACCAATAATACGGGCCTTTACCGAAAAAAAATGAACTACCCTAATATTGAGAAAAACGATTTCAAAGTCTTATAATTTTAGCACGGGCTCTTATGGGAAAATACTATTTTTTTTTATTTATTTATTTATTTTATTTATTTATTTATTATTTTATTTTTTTTTTTTTTTTTGAATAAAATGAAAACGTGTCAAAGGAATTTGATAAAAATTTAATATGTTATAAAATACAAAGCTACAAACCATATTTAATAAGAAATAAAAAATATTCACTAAGCCTTAATTTAAATAAAAACATCATTTTACAACGTATTTATAACGCTTTTTCAACAATTCTTTTATATTGCTGTAACATAATCGCGCGGAAATAAAAAAAACAAAAAAAAAACAAATGGTATACAAATATAATAACTAAAAAATATTAATACATTATTTAATTTTTGATAAAAGAAAATTTTTTCGCTGTGCTATACTTTTGTACCTGACTATCTTGGTGCAACTAGGTTAAGGATTCAAGATCCTTAATTTTTGGCATGTGAGTTTCCTGTTGTCTTTGCAATTCTGATTTTACCGGTTATAAAAAATACCAATATCGAAAATCTATATATATGAGTGATTTTAAATTTCATTTTTTTGGAATGTTTATTGCGGTTTTTGGAGTCTTAAAAAAGAATTGATATACGTGATGACGTCATTAACTAGAATTTTTTTTTTAAACTGATAGTCACAAAAATGATATGAATCAAATCCGGGTGAAATTTGAATAATCTGAATGTCAAGTATTCATTTTTCCTGAAAAAATAGTCAACTTCGTTTAAAAAATGTGATTTTTCTGTTAGGCTATATTTGTAAATTGAACCAGCAGATCGATCAAAAGTCGTTCTGCGATCCGGTGGCTTGCGGAGAGAGGTAGAAATCAGAGAGGAGTGGTAGAATTCCGTAGTAGGAAGCGAGGTAAAGTTAATTTAGTTTAGTAAATAAAGGTTTAACCAAGTCGTCAGCGTAAGTGTAGAAAATTGTAACTAGTGGTGAGCCTAGAGTGTGCCCGACACGGCTTAAGACATGTAGTCAGTCGGTGTCCGTCGCCGAACACACAGTGCATTGTAATACATAGTTAGACATTGTTACTTGAATTGGACAGGTTGGTCTGTCCCATAATAGGTGTTTTGTAGTAGTGTGTGTGAATACACACACTACTACAAAACACCAAACCAACACCATTGCTAACAGTGTGTACGTAGACAACATAGTGGGGAGATTTTATGTCACCCACTGGCGACAAGTGGAACAGTTTGATTATAGACATTCTAGTTTGTTCCCTTGGGTTTAACTTTGTAATGTATCAAATCAATAGACAAATGAGTCGCCTAGTATCAAAATCTACTAATTCCACTTTGTAAAGATCGTGGGAAATCGCAAAAAACCATAACTCAGTTCAAAATTAATTTTTCGATTAAAAAGTCATAATTATATTAATTAACAAGGTAAAAAAGATGATTAGTACTATTATCAAAAAACAAAATTATCGTTTTACCCCTTTTTTAATCAAAATTATTTGAATTTATTAGGTTTTGATAGTAACATTTATATAAAGTGCGTTTTAAAACAGAAATTATAAGGGAAAATTATTTAAAAAAAACTTGATTCAGCAATATTGGATGTATCAGGGCTAGACAATACAATTTGTATTGTAATATTGTAAACAATTTTCATTTTGTCACTTAAAACCAAAGTGCTAACTTAGTAATTCATTTACATCTACGATTTCATTGTTTAAAATTTTAGATAAATACTAAAATACAAATTTTATGTGAAAACATAATTTTATACTTCGTACGTCCCGCATGTCAGTGACAAAATTAAAATTTGAACGGTTAAAATCTAAAATATAGGTTATGTATAGGTATTTAGCAGGATTTGTAAAGTTTTCAATGTAATTTTAGCAGGATTTGAAAATTATGTTATATTTCAGTTGCAGATTTCTTTAGTAAGCTGTTAAAATTACAACAAAAAATGTTAAGGGGCATATGCCTTGTTACATTTAAAAATTAATGGCTCTAAAAAATCAAAAAATTCGAAAAGTGCATTTAGTAGATTTTCATACTAGGCGACACAAATACTGTAGATAAAGTTATAAATAAAACATTTGACATAAATATTAAAAAATTTTCTTTAAAAAAAAAATTGTTTTTAAATACAATGAATATTTACATTGTATACGATTAAACTAAGCACTATCAGTTAGTTTAGTGTTTATTGTATTTAAATGATTAATTTGTTGTTTGAAATAAAAATATCTTTTTTAATTAATCATAAATTTAAGATCAGACTAATAATATACATACAGCTCACAGATTGTAAGATGGACCCACGGTTCACTCCATCAGTATTTTTACAAACTGCATGGTTGCATTCAATTTAATATTTTTTTTTTTTTGAAAAAAATATGTAAGTAATTTTGTGTGTTACATTTGAATAAGCTTTTCATCTTTTTGGATAAATTTAATACAATTATGTATAGTGAAAATCGGTTATAACGATATTCAAGGGAAAGTAACAAATTTTGCAAAAATCAAATTACTTCTTTATATATTCTAATATAGATAATAATTTTTCTAAAAAATCAAGATCGTGTTGAATTTATTTTGCCGGGATCTCTAAATTTTGTTGTTATGTCGTTATAGTTGATCTTCACTATACTTACTATTTTTAATATTAATTTAATTAACGCTTAATACATTTTACTCCTAATTCTCTCTTATTAAATCCAACCAGCCTAATTTAACTTACATGTGTTTTAAAGAACCATGAAAAAAAAATATTTAGGTATTTTTTTTTTTTCATTATTATTATTTTTAATATTTTATATTATTTTATACATATTTATTTTTTATTTTTTATAATCATTAAGTATAGATATTCTCATATGGATAATAATTCCAACTGATTATAATAATTATAAATTAAAAAATATTTATTAATACAGGATAGCCCAGAATTTTGTACCGTAATTGCTCGTGCTGATAGTACGTTCAAAAATAATGATACATTTTTATATACACTTTTTCTCAAAGCTCAATAATAAGGAAGATCATATTTTTCCAAATATTTTTCGAACGCTTTTTAATTTGGACTTATTTAAGGGGGTATTCTAGTTTAGAGGCTCGATTTTGAGGTGATTTTACGGGCGTAATAAAAAAAAAAAAAAACAGTGAAAATTTTTAGTATTCATTATTTTTACGTTTTTTTATTGATATTTGAAAAGTATAAAAATGTATAAAAAATTTCAAAAAAATTCAAAATTGAATTCGATACAGACCGGCAAAGTGGGGACTCCAAATAAAAGGTGTCTCCTGCTGGTTGCTGGATGATTCCAATCCTCCTGGTGATCTGAAACATAAAATTTTAGTTAATTCTTAATAAACAAGCATGTAGAATTAGTTGGACGTAGCCGATTTGAAAAAATAAATTTTTTCACAAAATGGCGTCCATTTAAAAAACAAATCATTTTTTTGCCTCCCTTTTTCAACTTTGCAAAATTTTTTAAAAATAGTAAAAAAAAAATTCAAAAACTCCTACGTCAGGTCAATTTTGATAGTATTAAGAAGGTCTGTACCAAATTTCAAAATTTCAAGTAAATCGGTGCATTAGAACTTGAGATGTCATGTCAACCGTATCGAAAAAAATAGTTTCGAGTAATTTATATTAAAAATTTAAATTTAACACTGAAAAGACACACAACACAGTACAGATGGAAAAAATAACCATAACTCCGAAAATAATTCGAATTTCCGTAAATCCTTTTAGAGGCTTATTCTTAAAGGTCTAAACTTTGAAAATATGAAAAAAATAGATTTTTAGTTTTAATTTAATTTTCCAGACATGTTATATTTCGATAAGTAATACCGTTTTCGAGTAATTTAGAAGTTAAGTGTCTATCCCAAAATATGTGACAGAGTAATTGGTACCATAAATTAAATTATTCTATAATATCCATACGCAAGCCTAAAATATGAATCCATTATTCAAAAGTATCTAAAAAATTTTACTTTAAAAAAAATGGTTTCATTTCACCCTTTTACTTTATTAACTCTTATTATTGAGTTTTGGAAAAAGTGTATAGGTATAAAAAAAAGTACAATTATTTTTAAACTCTGTAGCAATTACGGTACAAAATTCTGGACCATCCTGTATATTCAAATATTCATTCAAGTTTAGTCTTACGTATTGTATAGAACAAGTTTAATGAATGAACAATTCTAGTCCAAGAACACAATATGAAAATTAAATAAAAAGGCGTGTAGAATCACCTAAAAACATTGTTTCATTTGTATAGTCATTGAAAATACATATTTAGGAAAAATCTGGTAACGTAACGAATAACCGTGAAAAAATACCGCTCCTGTCTTTCCCCAAAAAATGAGAAAGAATTTTTTTTTAACTCTTTCGCTACAAAAAAGAAGAGCAAAAGAAATGGTCAAGTTCAACATTTTGCGCTTTTGGCGCCCCCAAAACCTGACTCCCGCTGCTCCTCCCCCTAGATCCGGCCCTGGTTAAGGTCAGTAACTGATAACGGATTAACATAAGCATATTTACGTATAGTATTGTTGAATGGAACTTAATAAACAAGAGTATTTCTTTGAAAAATTAATAAAAGTTTATTTTTTGTTCGTAGCGGAAGGTGGGGGCATTTTGAAGAGATTTGTTGGGAATAAAGTTGCCAAACTGTCGGGAATGTTGAAAATTTTCCATATCTTAACATTAATTTGAGATGTGTCAGGCTAATTCTATTTTTTGAAAATATCTTTACCTAATTCTGGCAAAAAAAAAAAAAAAAAAATTCAAGCCCCTATTTAGATGTAACACAAAACCTATAAATACATTATATCTGTTAATATGATAACAATCGCAAAGATATATTGGATATGTTTTAAGGTGACACAGGCCATTTCAAAGGTTCCACAATGTGAATGGTCAAATATAATCAATGAACAATGATATTATATCAATATTATAGATGACATTAACAAAACAACTCAATCAGGTTGTATTTAGAGATAGATAAAAGAAACAAGGGACCAAAAATGTCTAATAAATTTTACAAATAAAACATGTTTTGGTTTTTTTGACTTTTGGTTTTTTTTTTTTTTTTTTTGTAAATTTTTATCTGTATTTTGATTTGCTATTACCTATTATTTACCGGGACACATATAAATATGTCTTTTGTTTTTTGTTCAAGTTAAGATTTGATTAAATCTTTGGTAATTTTTGGAGCGTTCCTGCTAGTTTTAATTGAATTAAAATTGTAACACTGTACAAAATCATAATTTGAAAATTACGTCCTGAAATTCTGGAGGAACCGGACTTAAGGGGAGCTTCGCTAAAAAAAAAAGTAATAGATTTTCTTTTCTTTCTAATTATGTTTCTTAAAGGCATTAAAAATATTCTCCTAAAATTTTATTTTAAACAATGAAAAATCAAAAAGTTATGGGCATTTTAGTGCACGCACTTTGTTAAAATTCAATTTTAAAAAAAATTTTAGTTTTGACATGGTTTCTCGTGTATCTCAAAAAGTATTTAAGATATCGACATAAATCAAAGTGCATATTATTCCTCGATACCGTCATTTTGGCAGGAACTAGAATCTTTTGGTTCC
This sequence comes from Brachynemurus nebulosus, assembly GCA_035578155.1. Classification (NCBI taxonomy): domain Eukaryota; kingdom Metazoa; phylum Arthropoda; class Insecta; order Neuroptera; family Myrmeleontidae; genus Brachynemurus; species Brachynemurus nebulosus. The sequence goes on from JAPWDM010000026.1 coordinate 684,527, forward strand.
GTAATATATTTTGAAAATGACGACTGCTTATAGTCGAGAAAAAGCGTTGATTTTTGAAAATTTATTTTCAAAATGCAATTTCTCGCTGGTTTTTTATTTATTTATTTTTTTTTAAATCCTAGTTAGTGCCATAACTGTATATATATGTATATTTTCGATTCTTGATTTTTTGATTTTGGTTCACTGAGGATTTCAGAACGCGAGGAAGCGTCAAGGTGGAAAAATCTCGTAGTGTCGACTTCAAATGAAGCATATTTAGTTTTTTAAAAAAAGTTTATTTGTATCAAAAAAAAAAAAAAATAAATAATAATAAAGGTCGATTTTTGATGTTTTTTGGCAAATCTCCCCTTAAGATTTGATTATATGTTTGATAATTTTTAGAGCGTTCCTGCCATTTTTGATTAAATTAAAACTGTATCACTACCTATACAAAATCAGAATTTGAAAATTATATTATATATTATATCCTAAAATCCTGGAGGACCCGGACTAAATGCGTGCCCAACACGCGCTTGTCGAGTTTTTGTGTACTGTCATTCAAAAAAAAAAAAAAGAAAATTAAAAAAAAAAAAAATATTGCAAATTATGCAAAGAATTATATATTACTCTATTGTAAATTTTAAAACGAGAGACAAATCATACAGTTTTGATCGAGCCAACCTCTTATATGAGTAATTTTCCAAAATCTACTTTTTTTAATCATCCAAAGCAGCGTTTCTCAAACTGGTCCGCAGAAAAAATTTTAAAATTGACGCCCAGGTATAGAGAAAATTGGCGGGAGAAGAGCATGGTAGGCTTTTACAGCGTTCCGTACAAATTTTACCGTTTTAGAAGTGTTTCGCGATAAAAAAAGTTTGGGAAACACTGATCTAAAGCGAATAGATAGATAATATAACGGAATAATTTTTTTTCTTTTGGTAAAAATTTAAGGCTAAATATTAATAATGTGAATAACTTTATTAATCTATAAGACATCCGGTCGCTTAGTATACATTATCTATGTACGGTTTAATCATAAAAATGAGAAAAAATGTAATAAATTTTACAAAACAATAAGGAAGAGGTTTTTCTGTTTTTATATTCTTTAATTTTTTTCTTTACATACTAATACAATAAGTACCTGTGTATAAATTCCAGAAATTTACACGGTACTACGCGTTGTAGGTTGTACCGAAACCGAGTTACGTGTAATAAATACGTATTACAGAAGCTTATAAAAATGCATGCATATTTATTATTTTAAATGAACAAGTATTTCATCATACCATTTTTTTTTATAAAACAGATTAATATACATATAGAAATACTTTAAATAAAATATTTACAGATGTACACTTGCGTCAAAAAGATTCGGGGCATTCTTAATTTTTACTATTACCGAGTGCGGTAGCGTTTCTTTGGTGTACACCGTAAAAGTTTAAGAATATTCGTGAACGCTTGCATAAACTTATTATATTATATGCATGCATACTAGCATAGTTAAAGAAACTATGCTAGTATAAAAGAAAATTTGTTCCTTTAATAAAATTAGTCATTAATCGAAAATATCGAGCATTTAATAGTCGACTAACTGACTAAATTTTTAGTCGAATACATGAATAGAGTAACCTATGTAACTCTTTCAAAAACGAGGTTTTCTTTTTAATTTAATTACTGACTTTAAAAATTTTCTTTTAAGAAAAGAAAGATATGAAATATGACATTGCGTTAGTCAAATAAAAATGAAAAATTATACAAACAGAGAATTTTTTACTTTTCATTTTTTGAAGTCCAATAAATAAAAATTGTTAAATTAGTCGTTTTTAGTTATTCAAAAAAATAATTAATCATTATAGTCATTTAATCAAGGATAGATTAATCGACTAAAAAAATGACTAAATGTAAACAAAATTAGCCGACTAAGCCGATTAATCGATTAAATATCCGACATCACTACTAGTGATATCGGATGATTAATCGATTAATCAGTTTAGTCGACTAGTTTTGTTTACATTGTCATTTTTAATCGACTATTTTAGCTTCGATTAAATGACTAAAATGATTTTTTTTGTTTTAAATGACTAAAAATGACTAATTTTAAGTGATCAAAATATCGTGATATACCATAATTATCTTTATTTTTCTTAATAAATATATTAAAAGTCAATAACGAAATTCAAAAGAAGATTTTATCTGAAAAACAATTTTAATCGATTAATCGACTAACTGCACTTCGGTTCGACATCACTAATGCATACACTGTAAACAAATATAATAAAGACAGATTTACTGCATACTTTTAATCAACATACTCATTCGTATGGTGTTACCAACCTGTGTGAGAGTTAATAGCAAATAAACTTGCATTAAGACGGGGTTTTTCAGTGGCTGAATTTTTTTACAGCTCTCGGAATAAAATACAGTGGAACCTTTGTTAGCCGGACAGGCTAGTGAACCGGTTTGAAATTTTCACAGGGGCCTTAGTATTTAATGAGAAACATTCTACTAAATTTTCAATCGTCTCGTAGCATTTTGAAATTCCTCCGAAAAATCCTCAGAATGTACTCAGCTCTTGTAGTCAGCTGAGAGCTATAGTTTGATGTATTGTACGATCAGTTGTAGTGATAGCTATTATTTAACAAAGATAACTATTTATTTACCTCATAGTTTGTTATACAACGCAATTATTCACGAATTTCTAATTTCATGTACTTTTATCTCCGACTGTACCTCCCAAACATCCTTAAGTCACAGAGTAAAGATCTTTTTGGCTTACGTTAACTAGACTGTTACAGAAGCAAAGAAACATTGTATTACGAAGGAGTTCTATTGATAGCTAAATATATATTTGTCTATCTTTTATACCATTAACTTTTTTCAATTAAAGTGTACGTACATTATTTCAATAAATTATACTTTTTAGTATTTAACGTGTGTACTGAATTTTTAGAACGAATTTAAGATGCGAATGAGCAATGTATGTTGGTAAAATTTATATACACAATATTTTATATATAAAAACCGGAAACTGTCTATTGGCACGTCATCTGCCGACTAATTAGTTGCTTCAAATACTTTGAAAAAAATATGAACTTATTTATTAATTAAAATAACTAAAAATGTACAGGAGTAAAATAAAATATTTAAAAAAAAAAATATTTTGATGTTTTTTCATTGACAAAATTTTTCAAAAACGACCTAAAATATTTTAGAGAAGGTTCAGGTTGAACCTGAGCGGTCATAATTATTTGCCCGAAGTTTGTATAAAGGGAAATTCGCTAAAAAATAAAATAAAATAAAACGATTTTTTTCTTCATAATTATGTTCCTTAATTAAGGTGTTAGAAATATTCTCTTAAAATTTTATTTAAAAAAAAATGAAAAATAAAAAAGTTTTGGGCATTTTAGTGCACGCACTTTACTATATTCGCTCCGAGCCGAAAGTAGTCACCTACATCAAATGATTATTTAACAACTTATCAGGACATTTTACTATTTAAATAAATGGAAAATATATTTAAAAAACTGAAATTTGTTTAATAAAAGCCATACATCTGCTCATTTTACCTCAAAAATGTCTGAAAATAAAATATTTCTCAATAATTAACCAAGAAAAAGCATAAGAGGTAATTTTTATGATATTTTTTTTTGGAAATTTCATAATAAAATGACGTTTCGTTTGGTAGTAGGGTTACAAATAATTTTTTTTTATTATTTTTTAAAAAAAAAATACTTTTTCTTAAAGAAAATATTAAAAGTACATGTACAAATACAGTTCTGATAAACAGATATAGGTATTTGTCCACCATGAGCGCTGTAGTCGATTTTTGTATCCCCTCCAGATAAAAGCTCATAGCGAATAATTCAATTTAAATACAAAACTTTGAATGTTTTTTTCTCGAAAATACGTTTTTTGACATGGTTCCTCATGTAATTTAAAAATTATTTGAGATATCGACATAAATCAAAGTGCATATTATTCCTCGATACCGTCATTTTGGCAGGAACTAGGATCTTTTGGTTCCTTAATATACTTTCAAAATGACGGCTGTTTATAGTCGAAGAAAAGCGGTGAATTTTGAAAATTTATTTTCAAAATGATTTCTCGCTGGTTTTTTATTTAATTTTTTTCTTAGATCGTAGTATATTTTTAGAAAATTCTAAATTTTTTGATTTTGGTTCACTGGGGATTTCAAAACACGAGGAACCATCATGGTGGAAAAATCTCGTAGTGTCGACTTTAAAGCCATTTATACTCAGCTCATTTTTGAATTCTTTTAAAAAAAATTTTTTTCTGTAATCTCAAGACATTTAAAAACAATGTTCTGTATTTAGTTTTTTAATAAAATATTTATTTGTATAAGGTCGATTTTTGATGTTCTTTGGCGAATCTCCTCCTTAAATCTAAAAAGTATTGTTGTTTCTGCCAGTCTCATGCGTAAAAAAAATTGTGAATAATGCCAATATGAGAGATGTAAAAATCAAATTAGAAATCTGTTTTGTCGATAATTCGTATATTTCGACCAATATAAGTACTATGAATAAAACAAGATTATGTACATAATAATAAAATTTTCCCCTTAAGGACCCACAAAAAATTTTTTTTGTGGGTCCTTAAGGGGAAAATTTTATTATTATGTATAATCCAGCCCACAGTACGGCTCAATATAGTGATTTGAAGATTATGTAAACAAATTGCAGGCGAATAATTTTGATCACACAGATTCGGACTTACAGAGCTGCTTTAACTTACAGAGTTTTTGTAAATCCCAAAAAAAAAAACTTTTGTTACAAGGATCACACGGACCTAGTCTGTCACATATTTTTTCAACGTAAATTATTACTACACCTAATTTTTTTGATGTCTATAAAACTGTTGTGTTAGCTCAACAACGGTTCATATAAAAAAATTCATCATTCTCTAACCATAATTTATAATATCAAAAGATTTTATGAGATTTTTATATTACCTATAATATAATACTTGTACAGTAAACGGTACACTAGGATCCTCCGTTGGATCTTGGATGAATACTTTTTCTGTTACTTGAATATCTAAATAAAATCAATGGAGTTACGTTCAACTAAAATATGCAGAGAATTTTAAGCACTATAAGTCTTATGATTTACAATTTTTTTGAGTCCTTTAATTTTTAGATTTTTTCCTAAGTTTAAAGGGCTTAGGAAAGGTAGTCTTCGCATTCTATTTTGAGCTTCTAACGATCATAACTCAGTCAAATTTGGACGTAAAAAAATGACCAAAGAAGCAAATTTTTCAACAAGAAAAAACCTTTTTTTCATTCTATAATTTTTTTTTTCATAAATTTCTTAGTTTTTTAAATATTTTGAAAAAAAATATGATTTTTTTAAAAATTAATTTTTTTTTTCAGGAGTAAATCAATCATTTTTTCGAATTTAAGCTTCAAAATCCGTTTAAACTCCCAGAACCTATTGTTTATATATGAATAAAATAAACTGGCAACGGATTACGCTTAGTTTCAATGTTTGCCGTCAAGTAATTAATTTTTCTGTAATAGTTCTGTTCTACCTACAAGAATAAAAAGGAATGCAATCTCTTTGTTTTTATTTTTTATTTTTTCTCATAACCGTTTTTTTTGTGTAAAACTTGTAGTTTTTGAGATATTTGCAAAATATCCCTCAAAAACATGTATTTTTTTGGCTAAAAACGACCACATTTAGGCGCTAATATCTCAAAAAGTATTGATTGTACAAAAAAAATTCTTATAGAAAATTTTTTGCTTAAAATTTGTCCCTCTGTCGAACGGTGAGGTTATTTTTCATAAAAAAATTTCCAACCCCCAGAAGAAGTGCCTTCCACCCCTAGGGTGAAAGCACACATCGGCATTATATAACTTTTGTTTCTTGGGCTACTCCCTAGCTACAGTTCAAATTTCAAGCCAATCCATCCCATCCGAAAAAATTGGTAGCCAAATGCTTCAGTTACTGTACTAGTAGACTAAAGCTAATAAATCGTTCGAAAAATTGTTGAAATCTATCACAAAAAATAGAAGATTAAAATCTAAGACGAAATAATTGTTTTCCAACTCACTTGTGACGTCACATATCCGCATAGACGAACACTGAGAGTCTTTTATACATTTTTTTTTTTTTTTAAATTTGTTAAATTACCATGGATTTAATTTTTTTGCTATATACTTATAAATCTGCAATATATTAATAGTATATTATTCAACGAGCTGGTAACGATAACTATTACTCACGAAGATGAAATTGCGACACAAGCCAAGTTTACGAGGCGAGTGTCGTAATGCATCTGAGTGAGTAATAGCCATTGCAAGCGAGTAGAATACTAAATTTTTTACGACTTTTTTTCCTTTTTGATTTAAATAAAATTGAATATAAATTTTAAATCAAATGAATAAAATTTTTAATTTATCTCTAATTTCATAAAATGTTCGTATATGTATCTATGGATACGATGAAAATAAAATTCAAATTGTTTTGTTTACTTACACGTTACTACGCAAGATACATGAAATTAAAACTTACGTATAGATATATTATTCACAATACAATTGCAAACCCATTGAATAATGGTTAATACGGTGATTTCGTTGGTCGAAAGGTATTGAGTAACATTCCTCGACACCTTTGAATAATGCCTAACTTTCTCAACAATTTATTAACGAATAATGATTGTGTTCTTCAACAGGAGTAGAGAAAAAATGTTATTTTAACACATCAAAATATTGAATTTATAAAAAGTGAAAACGTTAAAATTGTCATATCCATCTTGTTTACGTAGTAATTAACGTATAACGAGAAATGACGTCACACAACTATACCTATTAGACGAAACAGAACTATTTATGCAACTTTAAAGTCCCATAATTTTGTTAGTTGTTGAGACACCTTAATTTTTCCTCTTACAATTTCGTTTAATTTTGTTTTAATTTTTATTTTCAATCGTAAAAACTGACTCCATTGGTGAACTTTCTCCATTTCTTGTTTGAATGTGACAAAATTTTGTGCTCCAATGTAAACATCTATTTTACCCATAAAATCTAGAAACAATTTAAGTAGCCATAAAGAAAACTATTAAAAATTTTGTCAAAAAAATTTTGAACATCGACAATAAATTTCCCAGGAAATAAAACTAAAACTAACAAAAGTCAAATTTGATAATAATCTCGAGCATTTTTTTTTTTTAAAATGTTTTGTAAACGTTCTGGAAAAAAAAAGAAAGAGATTATTTAATGTTTTAAATCACTAACACGTTTTATTAAATAATTTAAGAGATAATAATTTTCAAATTTGGCTTTGATTTTATGAATAGTTTATTATTTTATTAAAGTCATATAATTCAGCCATAAATCCAGTTTTTATTCGCAAGTTAATCTGCGCGCAAGATGTGGATCTTGATTCTACTAACTTGTGAGTAGGTACAGATAATTAAAAGGGAAAAATATGTAAAAACATGGGATCTTTGCTTTGTCACTTTTCACAACAAAAATCGTACAAACACGAATCGACTTTCGGCCATTACGCCATCATCAGGTGAAAAACTTAACTTAAGTTTTTCACAGCAAAGATCCCATGTTTTTAATATGGATTTTCACAAAATAAACGTTTCTAATATTAATTATGGAAAAATATGTGTTTAAACGGGTTTAAAGAGAATTAATTCGTCAAGTGTGTGTTGGACGCGCATTAAATCAGGGTTTTTTAGTGGTTTTATCCCGTACGTGAAAAAATTTTCAACTTCCTTTAACTTCACCTTCCTCTTCCAATATACGGAAAGGCACCTCAAAAAGTCAAGAAAAAAATGTCTTTCCTATATTTTAACTGACATTTACAACGTGCAAAATTTCGTTTTCAAACGGACATGATCAAATTTATAGAGTTCCTCGATCTTTTCTCTCGAACTCAATAAAACGATAGAAAATAAGACAAATCATTAACATCTTAGCTGGTCTCTGTACAGTTTGAGGTATGTGTGTGTGTGCATATATTTAACATTTTGATGGTCATAACCTAAACTGACAAAACGCCCAAATGGTGCACTATTTTACTAGCTAATAATACACTTTATATATGGAATTATGTACTGACGTCCTACGACTTGATGTATAAGTTAGTAAGGTTTCACTTGTCGCCTTATGACCGTCTACGACCGTCAACGTGTTAACAATCGACGATATAGAAATAAGGACAGTGTGGACTGGCAGGTTACGTAGCTACCGTCATGACTTGGCATGACTTGCAAATTTATTTTATTTCTCAGTTCATCACGCGCCGATTAAAAGAGACGAACAGAATAAACGAAGACATCAGTAGATGAAGGTGTTATGCAAGATTTTTGCTTCCGAGACTACTAAAGTAGCGGAAGCATTGTGATCAATTTTGAAAAATAAAAAATTTTTTCCCTCCAAAATAAAATTTTTTACGCACATTTTACGTTTTGGAGCTTTGGACCAAGTGGCATAACTTCTGAACTATTCGATTGTTTTTTGATGAAATTTTCAGAAATTATGCAGTTTGGTTCCTAGATGGTCCCCTATGAATTTAATCGAAATCGGAGTAACGGTAGCTACGCCGCCACCATGTCATTCCATTAATATACTAAATTGCACCAAGTGGCATAACTTCTGAACTATTCACTTCTTTTTTATGAAATTGTCAGAAATTATGCAGTCTGATTCCTAGATGGCCTCCTACAAATTTCATTGCATTCGGAGTAATAGTATCCACGGCGCGACCATGAAATCCCATTAAATGTTAATATCTTATTTACTGCTAGTCCCACTTCGCTCAAATTTTTAAAGTGTTTTGGGGGGTTTTGAGTTACAACAAATTTTTATGAACTTTAAGGCGAAAATATAATTTCACGGTATATATATTTGGTAGAATACTGTTTTAAAGTCTTTTACGAGTACGAGGAAGCTGTGTGCCACACCCCATTAGCAGCGTATTTTATAATTTTACAGTAGAAGCGTTTGAAAGTTTTTATTTACATAATATACTTTCCCATGCAATAGTACATGTTTATTATTGAATTTCTACAAAACTATTGGACCTATAATGGAAATTTTAATATATGATACTTCAGCATAGAATATTTCAAAATTTCGTAAAAAATGAATTTTTGAAAAATGTTACACAACACCTTTATACACTCATGTCTTTAAATAATAAGAAGGGTACACATTCAATAGAAGAAATAATATAATCGACAGTCCGATTGGCACCATATATACAACAAATACACAGCCCCCAGGTCCACTGAGATCGACGTTGATTTCCGTTTATTAAAAAAAAAGTTCTTTTCCATCATTACGTACTACAATTATAGTGTCAATTTTTTTTTTCTTGAGGTTTCTATTCTATTTGTTGCAGCTCAGCGTTTTGGTTGAAAATTGACTAAAATTAACATTTACAAGAAGTGTTGTCAGAGGAGCGATCAAGAGTGACGGACGCTACTTGAAAAAGTTCAGGCGCCACAGCGGTTACACTTTGTTTCGATCTTTTTAGTGTTACGTATCAAAATTGGTCAAAAGGGATATTTACTTATGGAGTCACTTTTATTCTTTATTCGACGTAAAAATCTGAAATCTAAAAAAAAATTCGTTAAGTGTTTTTGACACGCACTAAGTAATGTCACCTCAGTGAAAGTGTTAATTTATGATTTTTTGTTAACTCTATAGTTGTTAACTCTACAGCCCTCTTGCGTTTATTCAATATGGATGTACAACTCTATAATTATTCAATATGGATATACGACTCTATAATAATGTTTCCCCCACTATGATCACACAACGATATTAATATGTCATCCTTCGATGACATAAAAAGTATCGTGTAGCTGGGGGGGGGGCGGTAGGTGAACTGTGATAAGCTGAGTAACACTAACAATACTAATTTAACAATATACATACAGGTGTCCCTAATAAAATTACCAGTATGGAGATGATTTCGTAAACGGTGAGAAATACATTTTCGGTTAAATTAGATTAATTACGTCCAAGTACTAGTTAAAGTATTACGTCAGCGCACAAAAAGTCCATAATCCATAATTCTAAATTTATTTTTCTGCCAATAACTTCTTACTGGAAAGAACTACGGTATTTTTATCTACACATTCTGATAGCACTTAATTTGCGTAGAATTTAAATATGTTTTTAGAATTTTTCGATGGTTACCAGTTTTCAAGTTATAACCCCTCATGGAACGTGAAGTAGATTTTGGTACAATTAAATGGTTTTCTTATACCCTTTCTCTCAATGTACCATATTTCATATCTATCTTCGAAAATGACCTCAAATTCTTGAAAAAAACTGTATTTTGTAAAAATTTTTTCTAATTTTTTGTCGACAAATAATCAAATTACGCAGAAAATAATTGATTAAGTATTAATATAATGATTTATTAAAATTGCGCTTTAGAGACGATTCAGGGGCGTAGCTACCGCCGTATCAGCCGGGCTACAGAGGCCCCTAACGTGTGTAAGCAAAAATTAGTAAAGTGTTATCCACAATGTCACTTAATCTCGTGCTTCCCGGGAAAGAAACATACAACAAAACTGTCATATGAGTGAATTTCAGACCCGGAATCATATTTCAAAGTCAATGTATAGGTACTATTGCTGTTTAGATATATTAATTTCTCAAACTAAACAGATTTCAGAGCCGTTGTGACCTGAGTAATGTGTTCGAAGTATTACAACCGGAGAAACTTCTATTTTCTTCAAACGAAGTGATTAAAAAACGCTTCTGGAAAACTGTCGGCTAAATACAATAAAGACATCTCAGTTAATCTTTATGAACAATTAATTGCACTGAAAACATGCTTAAAATCTGAAATTCAAAAAATTCATTCCATTAAGGAGCTCATGGAATTATTGCTGATAAAATTCAATAGCCTAGCATCCAGTTTTCCGGAGGTAATAACAGCATGCTTTCTATTCTTGACCCTTCCAGTTACAACCGCAACAGCTGAAAGAAGTTTTTCAAAATTAAAACTGATAAAAAATTACCTAAGGACTGCGATGGGGCAGGAACGGCTATCAGACTTGTCGCTATTGTCTATAGAGACAGAAATTTAAAAAAAAACTGAAACCGTCTTCAACTATAGATGATTTAATAAATCAATTTGCCGAAAAAAAGGCAAGAAAAGTGTATATTTAATTTGAATTGTTTGGCTAGCTCAATTTCTAGGAGGAAGCGATAACTTATAATCAATAAATATTTATTTTAATTTAATGCAAGCGTTTTTGTCCTTTTTGTGAGTAATCTTTACCCTTCATTTGGGCCCCCCAACTAATTTTGATACAGGGCCCCTCCAAGGCACGCTACGCCACTGAGACGATTGTAATTTTCTAAATGTGATTTTAATTTGTCTCTAAATATTTATTTTCTTAATAGCAGCATACACATTTTTTTCACAGTAAATTATCGAGTGATACTATTCTAGTGACCATATTCGAGGTCCTCTTGGAGGAAATATATGACATAATATGCCATATCAATAAAATGGAGACAAAAAAGTCATTTAACTATACCAAAATTTATATCAAAATCCATAGGAAAAATAAAAATGCTGGATCATATCCCGAAAACGATAGTCATTGGGAAATTCTAAGAAAATATCTGAATTCTGTACATAAAAAGATGCTATCAGAATATGTACATCAAAATTCGATAGTTTTTACCGATAGTAAGAAGTTATTTACAGAAAAATAAATTATGATTTTGGAATTTTTTTTTGGATATAATTCTTAAAATACATGAAATTTGTGACGATTGAAGACAAAATTAGACGCGTCTAGGTACCTACCTCAATGAAACTGTATCCCTCAACATTTTCGAGATTCTCACACTGTTAAATTTATTAGGGTCATCTATATACTTAATACTATCGCTAACAATTACATATGCATAAATCTATATAAAAAATTACTGACTGTACGGAACACATTTTGTGCTAGCACACCTAGCTAGCGCACTTGGCAACTTATTTTTTTGGATGTTAATCTGCCAAAAATTTTACTTGCTATGTACACTTCTGACATATGTTATTTATGTTCGGTCGGGCCAAATGATCTGATCACCCGGCATCCCTTGTCCAAAAAAAAAAAAAAAAATATAGTGTTTTATTACAACAACCTAATGTTTTATTTTAGTTTTATTTGCTATTTGTGCCTGGTCCCAGGTTATTGTGGTGTGATATAATATAATCGTTTCAGGAAAATAAATTATATCTTTATTTTACTTGTGAACATTGAGGTATGAACGAACATATTCATTCATTTATGGCAGCTTTTTTTTTATACAAACACATTTTTTTTATTGTTGCGAGTAAAAAACCATAAAATGGACATTACATTTCAATATAAAATATAATTATGATAGCCACGTGACAGTTTTATTACGTGTATCACAATTATTTTTTTGTTTGGTGGGGGCAGGTACACTTATTAAAAACTAGCCGTACCCGCGACGTCGTTCACGCAAAGCTTTATTATAAACTCAATCAGAAGTATGTAAGTGTAATAATTATACAGAACTTGCAAAGAATAATAATTTTTGTGTAATGCATGCACATGCTCAAAATGGTTTTCCAATTTTCCCGTGGGAATGAGGAATTTTCCCGGAGTAAAAAGTATCTTAAATGTTGACCCAAGTAATAGGTTATCACCACACCAAATTTCATAAAAATTCGTCTAATAGTTTTTGCGTAATACGTGCACATGTACAAAATGGTTTTTCTATTTTCCCGTGGGAATGAGAAATTTTCCTGGAGTAAAAAGTATTTTAGATATTGGCCAGGTAATAAGTTGTCATCACACCAAATATCATTAAAATCCGTCCAATAGTTTTTGCGTGATGCGTGAACAGACAGGCAGATAAAAATTCTAAAAATCGCTGTTTTGGTATCTACATCGATAACTATTTACAGTACCAGTACAATTTTCAAAAAATATTCCATGTACGGAAATGGTCTCGTTACAGTTTTATTATATGTATAGATAATATTTTTATTATTATTTTTTTTTTGGTCTGAAATGCGGGAAAACTTTTACATGGTGTAACAATCCTCAGTACAAAAATTTTGAGGCTAAATTTCCACTTTAGGGGAGATTCGCTATAAAAAATCGATTCTTTTTTCTTCATAATTATGTTTGTTAAGGTGTTAGAAATATTCTCCTAAAAGTTATTCTTCTATTCTCCAGTTTAGTGCACACACTTTACTACAATTCAATTTAAAAAAAAAGACAAACTTCAAATGCTATTTTCTCGAAAGTACGTTTTTCGACATGGTTCCTCGTATATCTCAAAAAGTATTTGAGATATCGACATAAATCAAAGTGCATATTATTTCTTGATACCGTCGTTTTGGCAGGAATTAGGATCTTTTGGTTCCGTAATATATTTCCAAAATGGCGACTGTTCATAGTCAAGAAAAAGCGTTGATTTTTGAAAATTTATTTTCAAAATACGATTTCTCGCTGTCTTTTTTTTTCTTTGATCCTAGTTAGTGCCATAACTGTGTATATGTATATTTTCAGAAAATTCTTAATTTTTTGATTTTGGTTCACTGGGGATTTCAGATCGCGAGGAACCATCAAAGTGGAAAAATCTCGCAGTGTCGACATCAGATCATTTTTGAATTTTTTTAAATTTTTATTTGTAATCTCAAGACATGTTAAAACAATGTTGTATATGTAGTTTTTTAATAAAATATTTATTTGTAAAAAAATATAATAAAAAAAGTCGATTTTTGATGTTTTTTTTGGCGAATCTCCCTTAACATTGCCAAAAAAAAAAACTTCTGGTATATCGAGACCTACATATGAACAACCAAACTTTATATAAATGAAGATGATATACAAACCGTCAACTTAAATTGACTACCAACATACATATATTTTTTACTTGGTATTCTTTAGTTTTTAGGGAACCGAAAAAATATCTCGAAATTTTTTAAATTTCGTCAAATCCGTTGGTCGGTCCGTCAGTCACACTTCCGTAACTTTTTAGCCTATGAACATGAGACTCTTATATCCAAGTGTAACGGTTGTTACTAGAGGACCTATAACGACCGTTCTCGAGATATGATGGAAAAAATTTTGAAAAAATGTATTTCGAGAAAAATGCGTTTAAAGTTTCAAGTACGGTTAAATTATGAAAACTTACCACCAATCTGCGATGCCTAATCCATATAGTACTCCTTCCTTCTCTTCTTGGAAGTCTTTCAAAGTGAATTGCTTTCAAGTGGAAAAACTTTTTTTTAAATCATCACACGGAGGAACCCCCTTAAATGTTCTATATTTGACCAAGGAACCCTAATTTTATGTGTGTTCAACACGTACTTGGTGTACTATTTTTTAAAATTAATGAATCAGAACAAGGTGTGTTGACAATCGAAAAAAAAAATTGAAATGGACCTCTAAAACAAGATGTCAATACGAATCAAACTCATAATAGTTCTTTGCTTTATCATCGTGTTCACACGCATTCAAACACACTGTCATCCCAAAAAAAAAAAAAAACAAAAAAACAAAAAAAATTCAATTTGGCTCGTCACGTCCACCAGTCCCGACCGGTGTCCCCGATCTCTAACCAATGTCCGTTATTGTTTTTTTTTTTTTTTTAAACTGATTCAATCAATCATACACCTTCAAATGTTAAAATAAAAAGTGATATTGAGAGAATCTCGATTGTCATTTGACCAAAAACATTTGAAACAAAGAATATATGGAAACCACACCAATATTTTTGATCTTTCATTTGAGATCACAGTTTTAAAAATGTTTATTGGATTCCGTTTTTGGGAAGATGACAATAAAATCATGTGTTTGAAATACGTAGGTACTGATATTTTGGAAAGATATTTAGTCTTTAAATATGAGAAAATAGTATGGTAATTTCATCGGGAGTTTTGTCTCTAAGCAAACACTGATAGACACTAAATTATACTTCTAAATTTTTGATTTTGATTACAAAACTAGATTTCTTGTATTTCAATTAATTTTCATAAACAAATTGTTCTTTCTGTTGGGACAGTAGCATTGTCAAACGACGTTTACGTTTCTGAAACCACTAAAGTAGCGAAAGCATTGTGATAACTCTTTTTACTACAAAAAAAAAAAAAAAATTTAAGTTTCTGCAGTGCAGTAGAATTTGATTAATCGTCGTTCGATTATCCGTTAACGCCAATAAAAAAAAATATAGTCTCTGCGGCATTAGGTTACAGACCTAGCTTCCAGACGCATACATATTACATGATCCTATAAAAAAATAAATATTTTCTTAAAATAAAAAATATGTTTGCAAAGAATATCTATAAAATTATTGTATATTGACAATTTAACTCATGTGTAAGTCCCATAAGAATATTGTAGTTTTAGCGAATTTCCAAAATGGAATTCAGCTATTACAGCCACTGTCATGACGCGACTTGAGCCCGGGACTATGGCAGAAATTATTTTTAAGGTCCGTAGAAACCAAAAATAATATTCACTAAAATTTATATATATATATATATATATATATATATATATATATATATATATATATATATATATATATATATGTCCTAGATGTACGAAATTTGGTGAAAATGGTGGAAGTCCCAAACCCTTGGATGAGTTCTTCAGCCAGACGCATCGGATGCTAGGAACATGGTTTTTGTTCTTGCAAAAAATTAGTTTCTAAAAAAATTAGTAAATTTCCACTTATTCGAAATTTTTTGTGAAATTTTTTTACACCATTTAAAAGAGGGGAAGAAATTACATAAAAAAGGTCTTTAAACTATTATTCTATGTTAGGGGAAGAAATTATATAAAAAGGTCTTTAAACTAGTTTCCGAGAAAAACTAATTTTTATAAACGGAAATTCGCTATGTTATGCAGGATGCTGCGACAGTGGTATTTTCACTTTTACCATGGAAAAAATTTAGGACAGATTTTTACAGCGAAAATAATGGTACAAAACATTTCATTGTAGGTAAACACGATAAAAACGAAACAAAAATTCCTATTGGTAAATTTAACTGATTTCAGAACCATGGTAACAATGTATCAAATAATAATATGAATTATACTAATTTATTTTATTCGTTAAATTGTATTATCGTATTACACTTGAGTTTTATATTTTTTCTGAATAAATTTGTATTTTCTACAACTCAAATTTCTTGCAAAAAACCAATTTAACACGAAGAACTGTCGCTGTCGCGTTTTTGTTAGTTGACAGTTCTTCTCGAAAACATACAAATCTCTCGTGTAATAATAAATGAACAAAAGCATGTTACGAGTACGAGGAAGCTGCGTGCCTCCCCCCAGCGTGGTAGTGAATTTTTTAATTCTTATTCAAATAAAAGATAAAAATTCAACACCTAAAAAAATACAAAATTATCAGTAGTCAGAAAAGTCAGTTGTAGTCCAATACAAAGAACATATAATAAATGGTTGCCAACATAAAAAAATTAAAAAAAAACACCAAAGAATTTTTAAAATATTAGTCAAGTAATGATTAATTTTCGTTGATAAAGACATTTTGGTAGCATTTAAAGAAGTCGTATTATCAATCCGTCGTCAGTACTAAAAGAAGAATTATATGGAAAAAAATGTGCACTATCATTCTTTGATTCAAAATAACCGGAGAATGAGAAGCAAGAACTCGCATGAGAATATTTGACTGAATTCTCATCACATAGGTATTACCAACTATCAAACACGAAAAAAAATATTATTTATCTGTCTGTCATATGAGTTTGACCAATTAATCATATATATTTAATAAACAATTTATAGGTATATGAAAGAATAATCAAGATACACTAGCTTGTCAAAAGCTTTCGTACATTTACATTTTTGATTACTAAAGAGTAGACTTGCAACGAATATTCTGCCGAATACCAAAATTATGTATCTGCACTTTAAATAACATTTCCTACTATAGTTATTTCGTAATATTTATTTTACTAAAAGCACATACATGTAACATAATAGTTACGTAGTCATGATATGCGTACTGTGTAGTATACGTATTTAAAAATCTTCAATTTTTTGAAACAATTAAAAATAGCCGTTAGGTAAATGCTGCAGTCCAATAGGTATTTAATTCAAAAGAATTAAATTTATAATATTTTAAAAAATTCAGTAAGCGTGTGCTTACCATGCATTAAGCCAAGATTTCGTAATTGAATAGCTAGAGTTTTTCAAAATTCTCACGATGAAATATTTCTTGCTTTTATTTAATATTAAAGTTAGCCATTAATTTGTTAATAATATGATTAATCTAAACTTTTTACTTTCTATATAAGTTAAAAAAAATTTCAATAATACAATTTTTAATAAACTACACTGTCTCTTAAACAATGCGTAAAATCCGACACTGACTATTACAAAGTGGTCAAGTGCCGGTACACCACGTAATGCGATAACAGAAATGATGAATTTGTAAAGATTTCGTTGTTAGAACTACTAGAAATACTAAAAATTTGATTTTTTTCGGGCAATTTTTCTGGATTATAGGACGGTAACTCCCATGAAAACAAAGGTTGATTACCAATATATAAAATCTATATAGTAATGGGACATAATCTATATATATATATATATATATATATATATATATATATATATATATATATATATATATATATAATTTGATTTTCTTCAAAGGAAAAATGTTTATAATATTAATAGATTTGAGCGTTACTTTATGGTATTCCATATTTGTAAATAATAAACAAATATTTTACTTCATAAAATATCACTTTTATTTTATTTATTTATTTTTCTTTTAAATAAAAGTGGTATTTTGCGAAGTAAAATATTGGTTTATTATTTAGAACAATGTTTAACTGTAATATATAGTCAGATTTATAGGTTCTTTGCCTTAGAAATTTGCGGGCCGCACTTTAGCAATCTCTGATTTAGACTGACAGTGCCTAGCAACCTAAGTTTTTTGGGCATTACGATTATTTTGTAAACATACTGTATCATCTTACTCTTTAATATCGCGTAATTACAGAGTACATTCATAGTATTGAATTTAAAATATGTTTATTATTTGAATTTTGTAGTTTATAAGCAAGTACCGCTTTCCAAATGAATAAAATTTTTTGAAAGTAAAAATATTTTAAATTGTCTTGAATGAATTAAGTATCGCTTCGGAAGAGATTAGAAAATTTTTTGAATAAAAATCGTTATCTAGATCAACAACGTTATTGATTAATTTGAAAATAATTTTTATTCATGAGGGAAAAATTATTATTATGATTTCTTAAAAATTGCGTTAGTTTTCTACTAATTCATCATTAACAAAACAATTTATGGGTTATAAAAGAAGTTACGGCAAGTGCTATTACTACTAATTTTAACAATATGTACATTGTACCTACATATTATGCAAAGAAGAAAGCATTTAATAACAATAATTATAGGCTTAGATTTTAGTTTTTTTTTTTTTTTAAATAGAATATAAAATTAATATAAGTTAAATAGAATGGTAAATTTTAAAAAAAATTTTATATTTGAGCAATAAATAATTTGCGGTAGAATGAACAAATTTGTCACGCGGATTACAATAGAAAATTTGCAATTGAAATCATACGATTCATTATATTATAACTTTTAAAATTACTGTAGTTTTTTTATATTCATATGTTCTTCCCAGCGTATTTATTAGCACTCCCACCATGAGTGGGTGTTTGCTTGTTTGTTTGTCTTGTTTTCACCCTTCAATAGTTCAACCAATCGATTTGAAACTTTGTACAGATTCAGTTTGGAACAAAATACAACATATTTACAACTCATACAACTGAAAATTTCTTATATCCACAGTACTTTTCACGAAAATGCTGATCAGGATACTGAGAAATTGACTGGACCGAGTACGATCTCACTTACAATGTTCACTGAATTAATTAATACAACCTCAAATTAAGTAAAACATGTACTTTATTTTATTTACTATATTTCAGTTAATTACTATGACAATTAACGATGATTTAATCGGAATATAAATTTTTTATATTTTTTAAGTGTTTTGGTTTGATAGGAGAATGATGCAAAGTTCGGGAGACAAAATTCAATAGAATATTTTTTAAAGAAAATACAAAAAAATTCAAAAAATTATTTATAAAATAAAAAAGTACCAATATTATAGATTACTACTGCAGTGTAAACTTTTTTTTATACATTCAGAAAAGATAATTACTTAGTCTGCTATATTTTACTTTGGAGAGGAGACATACCAGGAGACTGAGAATTTTACATTTTAAGTGTCATTTTTTTATAAAAAATATATTTCGAAACCGGGTTATTTTGAGTGACCAGTTAGATGCAGTAATGGTTTACAGTTTTCATGTAGAAAAAATGTATTTTTCAAAATATTAATATACAAAATCAGTTGGGCTGTCCAAAATGCGTATTTGGAAAATATACCCGTATTCAGAGTTCAATGTATCTGAACTCGGGTATACATTCAATGTTTAATAAGCATAGTTCGATACTTGAAAATATACCCATTCAAAGCGCTGAGCTCGGGTATATTTTCAAACTTAATATTTAATAAAAATAGTATGAAAAACATACCCCACTTTCAATTTATTGGTAAACAAATTGTTCAATCAAGTAGTTAAGGAAAAACAGCATTGTGACGCCGCAAAAAAATTGACAATTTTAGAGAATTTTTTTTGCAAATGTGAGTGAATAGAGGCTCGAATTAAAGAGACTTTAATGAGTATCCATTTGTTCATATAAAACTGTATAGAATAATATTAAATATTTGCAAACTTAATAATGCAAATGCACCTAAAAAAATTGCAAATTATACCAACGATATTGCAATGATGAATCATTTCAAATTAAAAGAAGAAAAAAATTATTAAAGTACATAATTGTAGCTGTCGTTATGCATAGGTTTTTGTTTTACATTTTTTTCATAAAGTAGCAACGGATTCAAAAATTTTTCGTTTTGTTTTATTTTATTTTCGTTGAATTTTGGTCTAAAATTTTCACAGTATATTCTCAATATGTTGTACTTCCGAATTAAACAAAAAAAAAATTTTTGATTTTTTCAATCCAAGTTACCAGACTACTACCTTAATTGCACCAAATATTTTTCTGCGGATTCGAATTCAAATAATATTGTCCATATTCATACGCTTTTGTAAAGAACCCTTCTAAATCTGTTTTATTAATCATTATTTAATTTTAAACAAATTTTGCACGTTTAACTCACACGCTAACAATTAAGAATTTAAAAAATTATAGAAAGAATATAAAAAATTGCAAGAGTTTTTTTATTTGCAACAAAGTAAGTCTTGTTTTAAATCATATGTGCATATTTTTTTTTTTATGAAGATCGAGTATAAATTACAGTTGAAACAAGTTTGAAAATATACCTTATTAGTTATTAGTAACTGTATAAGATTACACTAATTTATTGTCGGGTATATATTCAAATTCTCATGGTAGTATTCTTGTACTTGAAAATATACCCGATTTTGGATCTGAAATGAGGTATATTTTAAAGGGTCATTTTGTTAGTTTCTGTTTTGTAAATTATATCCGATTCTAGATCGGTCAGTGACGTCACAAGCTCTGACTTCGGGTATATTTTCAAAATACGCGTCCAAATTTCCATCGTTTGTAGAACTACCCATATATATATATATATATATATATATATATATATATATATATATATATATATATATATATATATATGTTTTTTTTTAATTTTGCCAATTTACGTAGATATTTGTAGCGTGTGACTTTTGTAACATGATCCTATTACGTAACCGGTAGCTACCTATATAAAATAAATAGTGGTTCGTTCGTTTCTTTTTTTTTTTGCCCCGTGTTCTAAATTTAATAATGCTCTACACAGCCAGCGTTGTTTGCATGCATGCGTGCGTACGTATGTACTACGCACTTGTACGCCTGTACGCCTCTCACAAATGAGAGTTAAACAAAAAAAAAACTCGAAGGGATTTCGAAATAATCCAGTGTGTTAGTGAGTGCTCTCTAGCCGTACGTACATATACCCATATAAACTCACCAACAACAATGAGCGGTAATACTGTCGAGGGTTGGGGTGGGTTGTTAAGGGTTTGTTTTTCATCCGCCACACGGCGGGGTGTGACGGGGGTGTCATATGTGTGTGTATGTTGGCGTTGTTATTCGGTTAATAGGCGCACAACGGGGGGCGCCACGTGATTTTTTACATTCATTATTTTTATGTGTGATTTAAATTTGAGCGACTTACTGATTTCAAAAAAAAAATTTTGTTGAGAAATTAATATGTACTTATGTAATAAATGCAATTTGATATTCATTAAGGTAGTCGGTCCGAGAAAAGATTTTTTCAAAGGATTTCAACGAAACTTATAGAAGATATTTATTTAATTCAATATCAATAATACGAGCCCATACCGATTAAAATTGACTACTCCAATTTTGAGAGAAACGATTTCAAAAATTTGTAATTTTAACATGGGCTTTTATGGGAAAACTACTGTTTTTGAATAATAGGCTATTGATGATGTACAAAAAAACAGGGGGAAAAGGACCTGAGGAGGAAAAGGAAAGAAAAAAGTTTTTTGAGTTCATAAAGTGTCATTTCGATAGGAAATTTAATTTTCTACAAAAAATCATATTATGTGTATTTACGAAATATGCATACTTTTTGAGTTATAGTTGAAAAACTTAAAACTTAAATTTATAAACATCATTTTACAATTTACATCATTTTCAACAATGCTTTTATATTGTTACAACATAAGCGCGCGGAAATTCAAAAAAACAAGTGTTACACAGTTAATATAATAACTTCTGAAGAATATTAATACATTATTTAATTCTTGATAAAAGAAATTTTTTTCGCTGAGCAATACTTTTGTACCTGACTGTCAGTGGCGTATACAGCCGAGCTTCTTGGGGGGGGGAGGTTGTCAAGCGGAAAATAATAAGACTAAAAAAATTTCTGAGATAAAATGAACAAAAAAAAAAAAATAGTAAATTGAACTTCTTCTATACCGTCGACGACTAAAAAGAAAACGTCAACTGGAAAATTTACCGACATTGTGTTTCAAATTAAATAATATCTAGTGCCCCCCCGCCCCCGTCCTCCTTGTGTACGCGCTTGCTCACAATCTCAGAACAACTATGTTAACACATTTTTTTTGTCAAATATAGTAAAAAAAAAATTCGTCAAGTGCGTGTTTGACACGCACTAAGTAATATCGTCTCACATCAAAATCGGTTCAGTAGTTTCAGAGTTTATCCTAGACAAACATTGTGACATGAGATTTTTATATTATATCTTATTTACTGCTAATCCCACTTCGCATTTTTAAAGTATTTTAGGGGTTAGTTTCTAAAATAGTTTTGCCATTATTTTATAATTTAGCCTTTAAGTATTTTGAATTACAACAATTTTTTATGAACTTTACGGTGAAATTATAATCTCACGGTATATATAGGTATATATATTTGGTAGAATACTGTTTTAAAGTCTTTTTCGAGTACGAGGAAGCTGTCTGCTACACCCCATTGGCAGCGTTTTTTCATTTTTGCCGTGGAAAAATAAGTTAGAATAGATTTTTACAACGAAAAATACGCTGCCAATGGGGTGTAGCACACAGCTTCCTCGTGGATAAGTTACAATAATATATGTGAAACCCTTTTCGTTACTCGGTTGCGCTCTATGAAAAATAATTATACCCTATTTCAAATACAATTGATCATGAGTTAAAGTTAAAAAATTAAATAATTCTTATACTGAAAATAAATCAATCGTCTATTCTTTTCTAAAAACAAACTGCAATTTTGATGATGAACGAGAACGAGATAAAGCCAAGGAAACGGAAATTATTTAAATTCATAAGTGACGAAGTATGGTTAAATTTAAGTGAAATGGACCATAAATAAATGTCACAAAAACTACAAAAATAACTTTTTTGTGTGTATTTCTGCAAAACAAACCAGGTTTAGCAATAATTGTTTTCAAAAAAGTCCAATCAAATAACGCAACAAAAATACATATTTTTAAAAACCTTACATCTAAACATTATAAAATACGCTGCCAATGGGGTGTGGCACACAGCTTCCTCGTATTCGTAAAAGACTTTAAATATGCCGTATATTATATATATATTATATGTACCATCAGTTGGGGCGAACCGAGACAGTAGGGGCGAATCTAGACAGAGCTGCCTCTCGATATTTCTTCGTCAGTGTTATGACCGCACAAGGTCATAGATCAATTTATGCTACTGAATTTTGTCAGTTATG
This sequence comes from Brachynemurus nebulosus, assembly GCA_035578155.1. Lineage (NCBI taxonomy): Eukaryota > Metazoa > Arthropoda > Insecta > Neuroptera > Myrmeleontidae > Brachynemurus > Brachynemurus nebulosus. Next base: position 707,795 of record JAPWDM010000026.1, read on the forward strand.
AGTTAGTCATCAAAGAAAAGCGGTGAACGTGACATCTTTGTATTTTGTTATTTTACAGGCGCATTGTTTATAATTTTTAAAAATAACGCGCGTTTTGAAATCTTTTAAAGAAACTGTTGTATAAAAAAAGTTATATATATAAAGTAGGGACTCGCAACAAAATGTTTGGCGTTTTTTTGACAATATATGTACCAAAAATGAAAGCTGTATTGTGCTTAATTTTTTTTTATAGATTGGTTAATAAAAAACGCCGTGAGCAGCGGGGCCCCATCACGGTAGTCGAATTTTTCCCTTCATCTTCGGTATTGAATGTCTACAAGCGAAATGTGATTGAAAGTCTACAAGCGATTTGTCATTTTGCGGTGGTTTCAAAACTGATGATGAGTGTCCGGCTGATCGGGGCTTTAAAGAGAATTTATCAACACAATTCGTACGAGGGCATTCCTACCCATGCTTATCCGCCAATTGCCTTTGTGTTTTATTTTTAAATATTAAAAAAGGACCTTAAATAGTAAACTGGAAGGCCTTTAAGAAGATATATTTTTTATTCCCAAAAAAATCCAAAATTTCTATTTTATAAATAAATATCCAAAATTCCTACTTTATAAATAAACAGTGACTTTGATAACATTTTTAAATTACTTAATATTTATGTATTGCTTTTGTTACAAAAGTACGTTCATTTTTTTTTTCAATTTTTAAAATTGCTATACGCCTACTTGTATTAAAATAATATTAAAGCATTTAAAACACATTTAACAATACCATCGTATTCCGATGTAAAAATGGGAGAAATGGGGGAAAAAGTAATGTGGAATCCCTAAAAGGCACTAGCTGGATACTAACTCAATATACGTACAAAATTTCAGCCCTCTAGTTTTCCTTAGAGAGTCTCTAGACGTGTTAGAAAAAAAGCAAAAAAATCAAAGAAATATGGTCGTAAAAATCGTGAGGGTAAAGGTTAAAAGTTGAAACCTCCAAAAAGCAGTGGCTGGCTATTAACTTAACCTGTACACAAAGTTTCAGCCCTCTAGGTTCACATGGGGAGATTTTGACCCGAACGAAACTGTCAAAAAACAAGAAAAATCATGTTCTTTTTGGTATAAAAATTGTGGGTGTAAGGGTAAAAAGTCGTGACCCCCAAAAGGCACCCCCTTGATACTAACTTAAACCGAATACAAAATTTCAGCCCTCTGGGTTTATTGGGGTGACCTGTGCGAGTGGTACAAACTTCGAAAACGTCGAAAAAGCATGAAATTGTAGCTTAAAAATGAGGGGGTGGGGGTAAAATATTGAAACCTTCAAAAAGCACAACCTAGGTATGAACTCCATCAACATACCAAATTTCAACCCTCTACGTTAATTCTGGGGGGCTGGGGACGTGTTAGATCCAGCGAAAATCGTTTTTTCCCCCTCTACTCCCTCCAAATCATCCTAAGAAGCTGAATTTTGGATATATTGTAGATAATTGACCGAAACATTATTTCCAACCGGTTTGGAAAATTTTTATTGCTTTTCCGCCCCCCACCACCCCCTTAAAGGTTGGGTCGGATCCAAAATTTCCCCAAAATTTGACCAAACTTTGATAGTATTGTTGTGCATCGGAGTGAGCCCCATTTACCAAATTTGAGCTCTTAACTTCCATAGGGGGGCGCTACACATATTAAAAGGTAGCGGGAAAATATATATATATATATATATATATATATATATATATATATATATATATATATATATATATCTATATATATATATATATATATATATATAATATATATATATATATATATATATATATATCAGACATTTTTTTTCTACATATTCGTGTTCTACGGGTCCGAAAACGGATAGCGCCCCTACTCTCGCCTCTCGCCGTTCTTATCGTATAGGCTGTATAAGTCTAATTTTTTCAAGGAAAAATTCGACTAAAAATTGTCTATAGGTGAGGCGAATTCATACACAATGTTGCGTCAGTATAAAAAGAAAGTGGGTATAAACTACATAAACTGTAATGAAGATAACATAAAATGGGGTATTTTGGACAGAGGCGCAACAACCAGGGGGGTCCGGACCCCTAAAATTACCTGGAAATTTTCCTTCAATTTATTTTATTTCTATTAAAAAGTAAAATTTTTAGTGGTTTACTAATATTTTTTATTTGAAAATCAAATTTTCGGAGACGACATTTTATTACAACATTTTCCATTGTTATTGGAGAACTGCGTTATCAAAAAATTTGATAATTTGAATTTTTGTTGGACCCCCTCTAGATATGTAGTTGTTGCGCCCCTGCTTTCCGATATTAAAAATATAAAAAAATCGCTCAGACAAGTTGCTGAATATTTCCATGTTCCCAAATCGACCTTGCATGATAGACTCAAAGGCAAATCGCAATAAAATTCATTTAAATCCAAAATGTTTTATTCCATCCATCAAAAGTCATTCGCTGATGCAGTTATTTAGTTTAGCGAATTTTCAGATTGGAAATTCAGCTATTTTTATCTTTTTATGTCCGATTTTACTCATATGCATGACTTAATGTGATTTATATTGCAAATAAAGCACTGTCTCGATTCGCCCCACACATTGGGGGGAATCTAGACACTATATAACCAAAAAAAACAAAATGTTGCAGTACCAATTTTGATATTTTTATTACTGCCCTATATGCTCGTGATACTAAAGCATTTAAATTATTTTTTTAGAATTTTTTAGATAAACTCTAAACAATTTATTGCCAAAAAACTGAAAAAATCGTTTACATTCGCCCCAACTGACGGTATACCATCGCCTTAAAGTTCATAAAAAATTGTTGTAACTCAAAAAACTTAAAGGCTAAATTATAAAATAATAGAAAAAATATTTTAGAAACTAACCCCTAAAATACTTTAAAAATTTGAGCGAAGTGGGACTAGCAGTAAATAAGATACTGACATTCAATTGGATTTCATGGTAGCGCCGTGGATACTATTACTCCGAATGCAATGAAATTTGTAGGGAACTATCTAGGAACCAGACCGCATAATTTCTGACAATTTCATAAAAAAAGAATTGAATAGTTCAGAAGTTATGGCACTTGGTGTAATTTAGTATATTAATGGAAATATCATGGTAGCGGCGTAGCTACCATTACTCCGATTTCGATTAAATTCATAGGGGACCATCTAGAAACCAAACTGCATAATTTTTGAAAATTTCATTAAAAACAATTGAATAGTTCAGGAGTTATGCCACTTAGTGAAAACTGGCGACCTACAGACAGACGGACGGACGGACAGACACCGCACGAAAATTGTTCAAGAAGCTCTAAAACGTAAAATGTGCGTAAATAATTTTATTTTGGAGGGAAAAAATTTTTTATTTTTCAAAAGTGATCACAATGCTTTCGCTACTTTCGTAGTCTCGAAAGCAAAATGGTACAAAACATTTCATTGTAGGTAAACACGATAAAAATGAAACAAAAATTCGTATTGGTAAATTTAACTGATAAAGAATTTAGGTTAAATTGCTAGGCAACAAATTTTCGTTAGACAAACCTAAATTTATTCGAGAAAATGCAAACCTTTCGTGTAATAATAAGTGATTATTTAGTATTTACAATAAGTAGATAATTTTGCTTCCTAAAATTCTTATATTTTTGTCCAGTTTGCTTTGCCTTGAATGCTGCTAGATTTTTCTTTAAATATTTCGGATTTAGTTGAATAATTTTCTTCAAAATCTTCGAGAAATAATGCTACATTTTTCTGTAAAGGTTAATAACTCATTAAAAATTTGATTTTAATTTTATTTATTCAGTGTTATACGTATGCGCAATACTTACCAGAATTATTCTCTCTCAATCAAATAACAATAATATTTAATAAATTGTTTTAAAATCTAAATTACAAGAAAAATTGACGGTTTTTAAGGTTATAAAAATATTCAGTTCACTGTATGTACCTATATACAGTTTTGTATATAGGTACATATTTACATAACACAATCTAAGCTTCTTAAAAATAAATTAAAAAGTTGCTTTTTAAACATGTAAAATGTATCCAAAAAATGGTTCCCGATCTATTTCAATATTTTTTATATTATTAGCTTTCATATTTGAAAGCTAAAATAGAAAATTAAGTGCTTAGTAATAAATTTAAAGATGTCTCTAAACTAACTGACAATAAATATGCGTAATGTAAACTTCGCTTTATAACAAAAATAAAACTTGTCATATATGTAGTAATATTTATCTGTTATCTTGGTATAAACTAAAGTGTTGTTTACCTATGTACCGTGCAAGTGAGATAGGAAATATATACAACGGATTTATATAAAAAGAAATAAAAGATACATATTTATAATATAATAAAGGGCGCAGAATTTTTTTTTTACTGGGGTGTCCATTTTATCAGCTTATTTTTCAGTATTTTTAGATTGAATATTAAAATTAGCCGTTAATATGATAATCTGAACTATAAAATGTCGATCTGAGATGATAAATTCCATTAATAGTTTTCTTTTTTGGCTATTATTTTTCGGCTTTTCGACCCCACATAATTTTTCCGTCCCTGGTATTTCAATAAGTAATAATAATAATGTGAATAATCATTTGGTCACACAACGAAATTATTATATCGTCGAAGAAAGCCGAGGTTCGACGATATAAAAATGCTGGAATATTAAAATTAAAATTAGAATTAAGTGGTTATTTTTTAAATATTTTAAAATTAGAAAAAAATGTTTATATAAGCGCTTCTAGTACTTTTTCAAAATATTCAATTTTTTTTTTTGGATATAAGTAAATAGGGTAAAATCGGTATAAATGGGTCATTGTTCTTCAAATGCTTAAAAACTTTTCAAATTTCAACGGTATCGGACGCGTGGTAAAATATTTCTTAGAAAATTCATGGGAACTTTATCCACGTTCCAACACAATCGCTTTCATAACAAAATGCCTCTAATACGCCTCTAATTGATAATTTAAAAACTAATTAACCGACTTTACCCTATGTCACTTTTTTTTCTTGATGGGTATAATTAAAAAACAAGTAGTATTAATTTATTTTTTATATATCATTATTAGATAGCTCATTTTCTAAACAAATCCTCAGGCTATTTACTACACAATTGAAAAAGTTGAGACGAAGAATTTAAGGCGTTTCAACATTACATCAACATTACATCAACAAATCAGGGATTTTTGTTGTGTATTTTACATTAATTTATCCATTTTTTCTTTGTATAGTTTTCGAGCACTAAAAATTGCAAATTGCACGCATTTTTAATTTCAAGAATTGTCTTCTCGAAACCTATTGATTTTAGAGAAAATTATCTAGGGATATCCTTCTGGCTTCTACTATCCTTCTACTTGTCGGGGCCTCGAGACCACGAAATAATTTATTTCGTGCAAAGCTAAATAACTTCAAAGATCCCAGGATAATTGTTTAAATTGGCACTAAGGAAGCTGCATAGTCTTCAAAGTTTTGTCATAAAGAATTATTATAGAATAGAATCAGTGTTTTTCGTAAAATAATTAATTCCAAGTAGTGATCCCCTTAACTGTTTCTAAAAAAAAAAGACAAAAAAAACCATAAAGCATCGCGTGCGCTGATGAATGCCCAAAAAAGCCGAGAATTTTGACATTTTTTCACCCGTTTAGGTAAATTTTTTTTTTAAAAAAGTATTCAAAAATTGATGATAATTACATTTGAAATAATTTTTTCCACAAAAATTATAAGGTTTATAAACATACCGTTGGATAAAAGAAAAAATTGATGTGTTTGGCCTCAAGTGATTTAAACAAAAAAACAAAAATAAAAGAAAACCAGTAGCAAAATTTGTTGATTTGAAGCTAGTAATTTTTTTTTATTAACGTTGAAGATGTTGAAATAGAATTAGTCAGAAATAATTAACGAGTACCAACTTAATAGACGCAAACACATAATTTAAAAGTGGATAATAATTCACAAAGCAAAAGGCATTTATTATACCTACCGTTTTTCTACGAAATTATTTTGCCTGATTTCAAAATATTATAAGAATAAAATTTTATTTTTAAATTTTAAACAGCTTCCTGTACATCTGATAAACACGTAGGCTGCTGCGGAAGGCACAGAACAAGTGAATTCCTCAAGAATTAGCGCGTATACTTGAGAAAATAATTACTCTTTTGAACATCAACCAAATTAATTTTCCAGTCTACGTTTCAATAATTCAAAAATATTATAATATGTCAAAAGTTTATTGAAACAACTGCAGGTCTTTGAGCGATGTGAACTTAAAAAAGAATTTTTTTATCATGCAACAGATTAAATAGGCCATTTAGTTCTTGTCATTTCAAAGAAATTTTGATATACCGTAAACACACGTAACTTTACCATAATTTTCGATTCAAATTTTAATCTGAATCATAAAAAAATTGGCCAATAACTTAAGGGGAGGTTCGCTAAAAAAGAGGATTTTTTCTTCTTCATAATTATGTTTCTTAAGGTGTTAGAAATATTCTCCTAAAATTTTATTAAAAAAAAAAAAATGAAAAAGTTGTGGGGATTTTAGTGAAAGCACTTTAGCTTAAATCAATTTAAGAAAAATTTTTAAATGCTTTTTTTTGGAAAGTACGCTTTTTAACATGGTTCCTCGTGTATCTCAAAAAGTATTTGAGATAATCGATATAGATTAAAGTGCATATTATTACTCGATACCGTCATTTTGGCAGGAACTAGGATCTTTTGATTCCGTAATATGTTTTCAAAATGGCGGCTGTTTAGTGTCGAGAAAAAATGGTGATTTTTAAAAGCTTTTATTTAACTTGCTATGTTAGTATGTTGGTTTAGATCAAATTTTGGAATCAAAATTTAGACAGGTTCTAATTGAGCTAGAGGTTTCAAATTTTACATACGTGTCTAACAATGATGACAATGCAGTATTGTATAATTAGTTTTGCCCTAAATCACCTCAAAAAATTTTTTTTGATTTTTAGTCCTGTGCAACTTTTTGACATTTCGAATTGTTAAATATTGTCCATTGACTTTACATTGCAATTTTTTGTTTCCATAGTTATATTTGATTGGGGTAAGTTAACCGATTAAAATATAGGTAAAAAAAAAATACTTCTTTAATTTTTTTTTAAATTAATTGTGATCAGACTAAAAAGTAGAAAATAAAATACAGTAAAAAAATGTTTTTTTAACAAAAAGCCTTTATTTAAAAATGGGCTAAGAAAAAAATAAAATAACTTTTTAGTAAAGTTTGAAGCAATATATAACATAATTTATAAAAGCTTGAGGCGTTTAATTAAGTTTGGTAACTACTGAAAAGTAAAATACCTCACTTATATCCAAAACAGAAATAATTAATGATGACGCCTCAAGCTTTTATAAATTATGTTGCATATTGCTTCAAACTTCAGTCAAAAGTTATTTTATTCTCTTTAGCCCATTTTTAAATAAAAGCTTTTTCTTAAAAAAAACATTTTTTTTACTTTATTTTTCCTCAGATGCTAGTTAGAGTGCTATAACTGTTTACATATGTACATGTTTTCAGAAAATTCTGGATTTTTTGATTTTGGTTCACGGTAAACTTTTTAATTTTTTTTTTCTTTTTTTTTTGTAATCTCAAAACATGTAGAAGCAATGTTGTATATTTAGTTTTCGAATTTCCCCTTAACACTAGTATGGTAAAATTGTGTTCAATAGGTAAAGTTAGTAATATTGACGGTAATTGTTATAGATTTTTTGATAAACAATGCCACGTTTTGTTTACAAATATAACTTTTCAATTTTAAAGAAATCCAGTATGTTCGACTGTGAACTTACTTGCATTGCTGCATACATTCGGTGGCCTTCAATTACGAACGCGCGGACAGCTTCTTGAACATGTTTTTGATTATTGTTTGTACCGGAAGTTGTAATAGTGCATGGTGTCGCGCATTTTTTTTTTTTTAAATGAAAAAAATTATACGATGTACTTACTTTACTATATATACGAACGACTTGAACGTATCCTGTATATATTACAAGATTATATATTACAGAATTTTTTTTTTTGAGATTGTAATCTTTTTACTCTAGTGTAATTTTTGAAGTAAAGAATATTTCCGTTTTTTTTTTTATTTTTGTGATGATGTTGAAGATCTAATCAAAAATGACATTCTAAATGAAAAAAATAATTTTCTGGCATTAAAATTACGAATGTTTAGTAATTAATTTTTTATAAACAACTTTTTTTTTAGTGTCCCGTACCAAAATTTGAAAAACGGAACACTTATGCACAGGGCCGGACGTAGCCTAAGCGGCGCCCGGGGCAGGGTCAAAGAGTGGCGTCCGTGTAGAAAAAAAATTTCTCTTTTCCTCTCAAAAAAAATTAACGAACAAAAAAAACGTCACATACCTGACTTTCACGCTCTTTTAATTCACTTTTTGGCGCTCCCTCCAAGACCTGCCTCCCTGGACACGTGCCCCGGTTGCCCCCCCCCCCCCCCCCCCCCCGCACGCCTAGATCCGGTCCTGCTTATGCAATCATTTCGGTCTCTGTCCGTCTGTCACAACCGATTCTCTCTCTGAAACCATTCGACGCGAAAATTTGAAATTTACTGGTGGTCCGATTATAGAGGTGAAGTTAAATTTTTTATTCTAGTGGTTAATTTCAGGAGATAACCTGAATAGTGGGAACAAATTTTTCCCCAAGAATTTTCTTGGATCTTTTCCATATATAGATATGTATATTTTTGTTCCTTTTTTCAGCATAAACTCTTGAAAATTGCTGTCCTCGGCCTTTATTACTACTGGAAAAATCTGAAAAAAATCATGAACATTAAGAATGAGGTGTAGATTGAGCGAAAATGATCAGGACTGAGTTTTCTTACGTAATTTTCTTTGCACTTGAAACGGAAATTTGACGACAGATTTTAATTTGATCAAGATGTTTTTATTCTATAATTATATGTGAGCGGGAATTTTGGTAAATTTTTTACACACGAAAAATATATTACAATTTTCTGTACCTCAATATTTACTTAATAAATCTCTAACACTGACTGACTGACTGACAGACAACGCACAGCCTAAATCGTTGGGTTTAGAAGAATGAAATTTTGCACAGGAGTTCTCTATGTAATGTAGGTGAGTATTAAGAAAGGATTTTTTTAAAATTCGTCCTCTAAGTCGGTTAAATAGGAAATGAAACTTTGTATGGAAATTTGTCATTTTTGAAGTTAGAAATATATAATATAAAAATATGTTACTATGGTTATTAAAATAAATAATATCTTATTTAATAAATCTTTGACACTGACTGATATCCTGAGATGTTGCCGATGGTAAATCCTATCGGGTGGGTATACGGCTAGTATTTAAATAATTTGTTGACTTAAAATTATTGAAAGAAAAACAGGTAGCCAACGTTGATTCATTCAGTAAATGTTTCTTTCTTTCTGGTAAACGAAAACAGGGCAAGTAAGGAATAAAATTTATTCATCCGGAAAAATAATTTCTCTTCTTTCATATGCTACATATTACATTATTAAATCCATAAAAACCACTGAGTGTATGGAACACTATCTGCGCAAGTACAACTTGCACTTTACGACTTTTTTTTTGATGGTTAATAAATTTGTTAATGTAAATGTTTAACATATTTTTAGTTTTTAATTTGATAGATAAAAGTTTTTTTTGGTTGTCGTAAATTATTTTGATAAATTTTTTTTTAGTAATTTTCACATAAAAATAAATGCAAAAACGTTTAGACAAACAATAAATTTATTGAATAGTTTGGACTATAGTGACTTTATAATATACGTGATATAACAGTGTGGTCATTGGTAGGCCTAATTTTTGATTGGTTGGACACATGACGCAATTAACAGGCCAAATACATTAAATTTATACACGTTGTTTATTTAAAATTTGGTCTGTCTATGACGGATTTGTTCTCAGTTTCCACTGTGAAACTATCTGTTGTCACGTATATTATAAAGTCCCTGTAGTTTGGATTAAAATAATATTAAAATATTTAAAAAAATCCGTCAAGTGTATGTTGGGAACTTCAAATCCGGGTTTCTTAAGCGGTAGCTAGTATCAAATCCAAGAGCAAAAATAAGAAGAATTTTAATCTAATTTGACAAGTAAACCTAAATTCCTAAATTATAAAACTGATAACCCTGAAAGTTGTAGGAATTTCCCTCGTTCCATTTTTATTTTTTGGAACTTATTGAGGGGGAGAAGCGGGAAATAGTAATTGACGGCCGAATTTACTTTTAATGTGTGGCGCTTCTAATGTGTGGGGCCCCTGAATACTTCACACGTGGAGGCCTCTGAGTATTTTTGTGAAGGTCTCCTTGAAGAATTTCTGAAATTTTTCAAATTTTACCCTAAAACAGGCTGCCGAGCAAAAAAAAGAAACAAATGTAAAGGGCTTTTCCCTTCTATTCTATTCATTAATCTTGAGATTTTAGTGGATTTTATGAAGGTCCGTATTGTGTGAGGGCCCCGAGGCACTTGCCCCTAGTGCACCTAGGTAAATTCGGCTCCGCATTTATGAATAGTAGCCAAAAATCTTTATTGAAAAGATTCAAAGTTTGCAAATAATCAAAATTTATTTTGTAATTTTAAGGGTACTTAGATGGGTGCATTTTGAAGGTAAATTGTCGGAAACAAACTTCAGGAGGGAAGTTCATATTTCAAGTTATCCCCCACCACTGTGATGCTATTTTAAAAAAAGCGATTGCCGATTGGAAGTATATGCCACGACTCCTACTCTGCAATAAAATTTCAAAAATTGTTCAGTTCTGATAATAAATAAAAATCAAAAAAAAATCAAAATTCACGTAACTTATAAAAAACAAATATTAAGCCCTTAAAATAACTGGGAATTTCCGTTATACCATTCTTCTTTTAAGTTTCATCGGTTTTCATTAACAAGGTCCAGAGAAATATAACTCCAGAACCGCTGAACAAAATGTGTCAAATTTTTCTCTAGTCCTAATATATTTGGAGATATTTATTAATTTATTCGTCAGAACATACCAACCGAAAGTCCGAATTAAAAGTCTAAGTCTAGGTCATCATTTGAGTCTTGCTCAAATTGTCCTGATTATAATATTTTTCCTTTTTATATAGCTTGGCTTTAGAACCTACTGGGACGAGAAAATAACATGGGAGTATTTTTTGAAAATTTTAAACCAACAACCTCTGTTCTTCTTTTATACCCCTTCATATTAGGTACAACTAAATTGTTTATAATTTATATGTGTATAATTATTTAAAATGTTTTTACATCTGTAAGTACATGAAATAGAAATTAATAAATACATAAATTACAAAAATACCAAGAACTCAACATTCACAAGTCCACAGCATATTTTGTGGTCGCGTAAAATAAATCATTACTTACAGTTTCCAAGAATCAAGAAGTATTTCACGACGTAAATGCTTACATACATATATATACCCCTGTCGCAGCATCCTGCATAACATAGCGAATTTCCGTTTATAAAAATCCGTTTTTCTGTGATTTTTCACCCTTTTAAGTGATTTTTCCTCCTCTTTCTAATGGTGTAAATAAATGTCGAAAAAAATTTTTAACTTTAGAAAATTTTGGCAAAAAACTAATTTTTTTCACGAAAAATGGTCAAAAAAACCATGTTCTAGGCATCCGACATGGCTGGCTAACGAATTTGTCCAACGGTGTGGGACTAAATATAAATTTAATACATAAATTTTAGTGAATATTATTTTTGGTTTCTAGGGACCCCAAAACAAATTTCTATTATAGTCTCGGGAGATTTATTTCGGAGCTCTAAAAAATAGAACTTTCTTCGGAACCCTAAAAAACGGCATATAAGTAACATACAAACATATGTATACATATGTATGACGTATATGACTTATATACAATTTATCTTCCTGTACCACAAACACATTCTTTCATATAATTATGCATATAGGTTTACCCCTATCGCAGCATCCTGCATAACATAGCGAATGCCCTTTTAAAAAAATTAAATTTTCTCGGAAACTAGTTGACATAGAATAATAGTTTAAAGACCTTTTTTATGTAATTTTTTTTCGTCGTTTAAATGATGTAAAAAAATTTCGCAAAAATTTTTAAATAAGTGGAAATTTTGGCAAAAAACTAATTTTTTGCAAGAACAAACACCATGTTCCTGGCATCCGACGTGTCTGGCTAACGAACTTGTCCAACGGTTTGGGATTTCCAACATTTTCACCAAATTTCGTAAACCTAGGACATTTCGTTCGAGAGTTATCGTGCGGACACATATATATATATATATATATATACATATATACATATATATATATATATAAATTTTGGTGAATATTATTTTCGGTTTCTAGGGACCTCAAAACAAATTTCTGCCATGGTCCCGGGTTCAAGTCGCGTCATGACAGTGGCTGTAATAGCGAGCTTCCATTCTGGAAATTCGCTAAAAGGATCGAATAGACTGGGGACGGGTGACCGTTACAACCATAAAGTAATTATCCTAACTAATATTATAAGTGCGAAAGTGAGTTTGTTTGTTTGTTTATTTGACTGGCTTCCACGCCTCAACAGCTTAAGTAGTGATGAGCAAAATTAGTCTTGGTCTTGCATTTTTTTTGCAAGACCAAGACCAAGACCAAGACTATGTATACCAAGAGCAAGACCAAGACCAAGACTATAAGTATGGCTGCAAGACCAATACCAAGATTCAAGTAAGCAAGATCAAGACAATAGCAAGAAAAAAGCAAGACTCTTGCTAAATTATTTAAATAGTTTAAAAGTATAATTAATACCGTAAAGAGAGAAAATTCTGATTTTAGAAGAAAAAATTCGCTAATAAAAAAATGCAAGAAAGTGCAAGATCCTCTAGCAATTCCAAGACCAAGACCAATACCAAGACTGCATTTTGCAAGACCAAGACCAAGACTCAAACTGCTCTATCAAGACCAAGACCAAGATTCTTAATGCAAGAACAAGACCAAGGCCAAGACTGCCAAGTCTTGGTCTTGGGCTTGCATTTGCTCATCACTAAGCTTAGTTAGTTGGTCGATAAAACGATTTTTTAAAAGGATTTTAACGAAACTTCTCTAGATTTTTATTTAATTCAATACCAGTAATATGAGCCCTTACCGAAAAAAAAAATTGACTACCCCAATTTTGAGAGAAACGATTTCAAAGTTTTGTAATTTTAACACGGGCTCTTATGGGAAAACTCTATTTATTTATTTTTTTTTTTGAATAAAAAAATAGAGTGTCAAAGGAATTTGATAAAAAAGTAATATGTTATAAAATACAAAGTTGCAAACCATATTTAATAAGAAATAAAAATTATTCACCATGCCGTTTTTGAAATATAATTTAAAAACATCATTTTACAATGCTTTTTCAACAGTGCTCTTATATTGCTACAACATAAGCGCGCGGAAATTCAAAAAAAAACAAGTGGTATACAAATATAATAACTGAAGAATATTAATACATTATTAAATTTTTGATAAAAGAAAATTTTTTCGCTGAGATACACTTTTGTACCTGACTATCTCAGAGGAACTACGTTAATCAGTTAACTTGAAACTTTTCACAGACATAGCTTGCCGGACAGAAACGGCTAAAGGCTACTTTTTATTTCGAGAAAATATTTCATTCCCGAAGGAAAATGTATTAAATTACGACAGCTGAGTATCAAAAAAAACGGACAACTGATTTCAAACTTTGCGTACTTATAGGTACTGTTAATAGTAGGGATGAAAAAGGACACAGACTACTTTTTACCCCGGAAAATATCTCAGTTCCATGGGAAATCTCATTTCCGTGGAAAAATATATTTTAAATGATTCTTTGAGTTTATTCAAACTTAGCATACTGTTATAGTAGAAAGAACGATATACAGCGATAAGCAGAGGTTACTTTTTACCCTGAGAAAATATCTCATTCCCGAGGGAAAATGTATTTAAAACGAAACAATGAAATAACGACAAAACGGATAATTGAGTTTACAAAGGGGACGAAAAAAGACACAGACTACCTTCTATACCGGGAAAATATCCAAATCCTGTGGGAAGCCTTATTCCCGTGGGAAAATAGGTTTAAAAAGATATAAAAAGAGAATCATTGACTTCATTCGAACTTGACATATTCTCAATAGTATGAATGAACACTTTATACGTTTTAACTATGTAGATGTCATAATTTCAAAATCCACACGAGCGAAGCCGCGGGTAAATGTTGGGATTGTATATACTTGACATAAGAGTTAAACGTTCTTTGTCAAAATTCAATATTTACTTGACTTTAATTGTGTTCAGAAATTATTAGCTACTAGAGAGTATTGGGGTGTGAGTCAAGTAGCGTATTATATGGTTGTAACGGTCGCCCGTACTGGTGTGCTCACACCCTAATTACGCCAAAGTTTATCTTGTTTTACATTATTGTGGTGCTGTTGAAGATGCCGTTGTATATTTAAATATATTTCGTAGTTTACCTTTTGTTTTAACATGACACTAAATCATATTTATAATATGTATCAAGAAGCCCCATCTATCTTAAACGGTGATGACATTAATTTTCAACTTCGGTTGCTTCCTAAAACGTTGGCAACAACAAGCAGTGGCTTGAAGGTAACAATAATGCCCCGTATAAGTGGGAAAATATTCGGAGAATCAAAGTCGTAATCCTCCGGGTCAAGTAAAAGTAGCGGGGTTGGGTGTGTGTAGTAGCCGAGAGATCATTTTAACACTTTGACGATTAAGAGCGTTGTACAGCGTCAAGATAAACTTGACTAACTGCCACACAACGCTGTACCGTGTCAACAATTCTGTATAAAGTGTATTATTTGCCAAAATATTGTATAAATTGTAGATAATTTTAGCAAAACACATTTTTTATGGCGAAAAATAACTAAAAACTCATCTTCTGGGCATTGGACGCGTCTGGCTGAGTCTGGTTTCATAAAAATTGGATGTTTTGTTCAAGAGTTATCGTGCTGATACAAATACATAATACATACATGCATATAATATTTCTAATGAATATTATTTTCGGGTTCTAGGAATCTTTAAATTTAAGTTCCACCACCATAACAATGATTGTAATAACTAAATTTTCCTTCAGGAAATTCGCTAAAATTTCGTTTGTTAGTAATACAACTTAGTGAATCAGATGAACCTTTTGCTAGTAAATCGCTTTTCGTCATTTTAAGAAAAATTTTTGCAGACTTCCCTTTTATCTTTAGGGTTGATGGGGCAGGTCCGATCAATAAGACTCGTCAGTGGAGTCTTATTGTCGACAATTTAACTCAAGTCCCGTAAGAATATTGTATTTTTTCACTTTTCCGGAAGGAAAAAAAGTAAGGACAGATTTTTACAACGAAAAAAATGGTACAAAACATTTCATTGGTCATTTTACTGTAGGTAAACACGATAAAAACGAAACAAAAATTTCTATTGGTAAATTTAAACGATTTCAGAACCATGGTAACAATGTATTAAATAATAATATGAATTATACTAATTTATTTTATTCCTTAAATTGTCTTACTGTATTATATTTGAATTTTATATTTTTTCTGAATAAATTTGTGTTTTCTACAACTCAAATGTCTTGTCCAAAAGTAATTTCACTCGAAGAACTGTCAACCCAAAAACGCTTCAGCTTCACTGTCATGTTTTTGTTAGCTGACAGTTCTTCTTGTTAAATTTCTAGGCAACAAATTTTCGTTATATATAAACCCAAATTTATTCGAAAAAATACAAACCTCTCGTGTAATAATAAGTGATAAATTTCTCGTATAATAATGCTTAAAATTCACAAAACCTCAACAACCTACTAATGTCCGCCATATATTTTGAGGCATTAGATGAATCTAATGATATGCCATTATTTCGTACGATTAATTTAATAGTTTTGAAATAGGAGTGGAAAAATTTCGCCTTCTAAAATTTCCATACGAAATTATTTAATAGCGTAAATTAAAAATAATTAATAAAATAAATTCGCAACGTCCAATATATTAAAATATAAAATATTTTTGTTGACATTCGAACACCTTTCAGTCGCACCGTCTGAATAGCAGATATATTTTTATTCGATTTTCATTTTCGATCTAATTAACGATGAATGAACATTTCGTCGTAACGTACCGTTAAAAATAACAAATTAACATCACTTAAATTGGACAAGATACAAGTTGCAGCGAAACGGTTCTTTGAAGTAACCAAAATATATAATTATATAATATTGATACTGATGATAGGGAGAAGTGGGATATAAGTTCGTAAACAAGGCAAATATATTTATGGAATTTTTGATTATAAGATCAGCGTTTCGTCCCCTAAAGGATTAAGGGGAGGTTTACTCGAGAGTCCTTAAAAATTATGTATTTTTCTAGAATTTTTTTCTCAAGAACGGAAGTAAATATCAGTTTCAAATTTTGTACACATATTTATTAAGTATTAAACTATACAAAAAAAATTTTCAAGGAAAAATATAAAAAATTGTCCATTTTATAGATGGTGCAGTGTGACGATCCGAAAATCCAATGCCTTGTTGGCGGACATCCTAGCGCCGGTAATAAACCACCGAAATCCAAAAACAAAAAAGATTTATAAGATATATGAAGAGTATCGGCACCTCTACCTATGATATCAATAAATTGCTAAAAGAAAAAAAAATGGCGGATGTGTGAACTTTTGATTACGATTTTTGTCTTATTTTTCGCTCTTTAAAGTAAATTTAAAAATAAAAAAAATATTGAAAGTGTATCGGACTTAGGTAGAGGTGCCGAAGAATTGAATTATCTTTAAAATAAAAAATTAAAAAAAAGGATCCATCGAATAGTTTTTGAGTTATCGTGTCCGCCAGTTCCAAAAATGTAGTTCCAAGATATAAAATATATATAAAGAAACGTATTTTCAAAATTTTATATTTAATACTCATTATTGCGTGAACTACGTTTTTTGAATTATTTTTTTTTTTTTTATAGAAAGCTGGATTCGGTTAATGTGCAAGAATCTTGTTTTTAAATTATTTTCAGTAAAATCACTTTGGGAACATATTCTACACATAATTTGCTATCAATTTCTGCAAAAAAAAAAATCGATTTTTTTTAACGACTCTCAAGTAAACCTTCCCTTAAAATAGGGAATGAAAAATATAGAAAAAATCGTTGAGTCTAGAGACGTGACACAGGGATTTCTTATATAAAATATTTCTTTAACTGGATTATTGGGCCCTTGAAAATGTTTATACATTTAGGGCCTCCAAAAATTGATAACCAAGCAATCAAACTTTAATAAAATTTAAAATAGAAGATCAATAGCAATACCATATAAGCAAATCGTTACATCTTACTAGTAGTGAGAGTTTAAAATGTAGTTATGAATTTTTAACGAAAAATATTTAACTTTTTGTGATTAATTTACAATAGTTATAATAATTAAAATAATATTTATAATATTTTCATTTAACAATTGTTTTAGTGTGTTTTATCTTTAGTACATTTTATACCTAGTACTTAGTACGATTACTAACATTGACGTAATAAAATATCGAAATACTGACAGTGTTACTGATCGTGTATTGACAATATTGAAGTAATTGTGTAGGCAATTTAACTAATGTGTATCAAGTCCTATAAGAAATATTGCAATTTTTTTCACTTTTACCATGAAACAAAAATTTTTACAGCGATAAAAATGGTACAAAACATTTCATTGGTCATTTCATTGTAATTCCAGTAATTCAGACACACACTGATATAGAGCAGACAAAAAATACGCTGCTAATGGGGTGTGGCACACAGCTTCCGCGTACTCGTAAAAAACTTTAAAACAGTATTCTACCAAATATATATACCGTGAAATTATATTTTCGCCTTAAAGTTCATAAAAAATTGCTGTAACTCAATATACTTAAAGACTAAATTATAAAATAATAGCAAACATATTTTAGAAACTAACCCCCCAAAATACTCTAAAAATTTGAGCGAAGCTGGTCTAGCAGTAAATAAGATATTGACATTTAATGGGATTTCATGGTAGCACCGTGGATACTATTACTCCAAATGCAATGAAATTTGTAGACCATCTAAGAACCAGACCGCATAATTTCTGACAATTTCATAAAAAAGAATTGAATAGTTCAGAAGTTATGCCATTTGGTGCAATTTAGTATTTTAATGGAATGACATGGTAGCGGCTTAGCTACTGTTACGCCGATTTCAATTGAATTCATAGCAGATCATCTAGGAACCAAACTGCATAATTTTTGAAAATTTCATTGAAAACAATCGAATAGTTCAGAAGTTCTGCCACTTGGTGCAAACTGGCGACACACAGACGGACAGACACCAAACCAGAATTGTTCAGGAAGGTCTAAAACGTAAAATGTGCGTAAAAAATTTTATATTAATGAATTGCCTTCAAACATTTTTCTAATGCTTAAAATAGTGTCGACAAGGTTGATAACCCACTTTGGGGCTCTAGACGTTTTCTTCGTACCGAGCCCCCTGACACCCCCCTTCCCCCAAAGATATAGAACTCTCAAAACATTTAATGATACTTTGACCATTACAAAGTGATCAAAGGTGGGTAGCCTCTAATCTGATGATAGAAATAACGAATTCATAAGAATTTCGTAGTTAGAACTACGCAATTTTAATAACCATTCTGCATTTACCCCACTTCACTCTGTATAAATGTAAAAAAAAAGTAAAGCAGTGAAATATCCCCTAAAATGTCATATAGGTATCTTGCGGGATATATTATCAAAAAAAATATAATTTAATATACATACATATTTTAGCACAAATAAAATATTTTGAAAAATAAATATAAAAATATTGGAAATATTTAGTTTGCGAAAGTGTAAAACTGTCGCTTAAATATTAAAATAATATTATTGTTGAGAAGTGTATTCAAAACTTACTCGAAAATGTGATTTAACTGTAAATTCAAACTGTTAAGTGTAAAAAGGTTTGCTACGAAAGAAATGAAGAAGATCAATTGAAATCAACACAACTGGACAGATTTTAGAATAAAAACAATTCTATTCGAGCTTCATGTTGATTTGGAAGTTTACTGCTGAGAAAACGGCATTGCAACATCTGACAAAATTAAACTGGATGATGCCAAATCTGTTTAAAAATGATTAGAAGGTACGTTGTTGAAAAAAAATGAATTCTAAAGGTACCATCACAGTGTGATTGGCCGAAAAATAATCAAATTTTGCAATTTTTCTCGGATGGATAGGATGGAGGAATGGGGATGAATTTTTTTTTACGGTTAATGTCACTATTTAACAATACAGAAATATTTTTTTTATTCATTTTTATTTATTTTTTATAATTATTATAATTTTTTGAAAAAAGTGTCCTTAAAAAAGGGCGGACATTGATGCCCACAATTGCGGCCGCAGTTTTCATCCTGAGAAAACATCAAATAGATTATCAACCTGTAGGTAAGCCCCTATGTTCCTATGGAGGTTTTTTTCTTTTTCATTTTTGAAATTTGAATGGTGGCGGTTTGAATAAAAAGTACAAAATTTAGATTTTTTTTTAACAGTTTATAGCTTGGAAACTTTCCCTCTGAGAGTGGATACCATTTTTAAAAAGAGCATTTCGAGATATACGCGTTTAAAGTTTGTTTCAAAATGGTTTCAAATCATTGTTTCAACAAAAATGTGATTTTGTGGTGATAAAAATTGACCATATACGTTCACTGGTTGTGGAAAGGCTGAATGTAAAATGGGATAACATCCCGTCAAAGGACACCAATCGATCCACAGAGTTTTGTATTTAGACTGAATCCATTGATCCGTGGTCGTAGCGACCGTAATAATTCGAATTTCAATTTGAAATTTTGACAGAACATGCATAATTCTGTATGTACTTTAAGAAAAGACAAAAAAAATAATTTTTCTCAAAATTCTACACTGTGCTGGTACCTTAAAATAATTGAGTTATTTCAACCTAACATCTGATAATACTGGCTCGCGTCGTATTAAATGAGGTTTTTTGATTTGAAGTTAGAAATCTAGAGCTTACTTTATGGCGTTACTGAGACAAATTTTAACACATTTAAACCCTAAAGATGGTAAGGATGTTAGCTTACGTTTGAATGATATTTGTTTTACTTGAAAAAAAACCTACTGTGTACAAATTTTCGGTTTACGTTCAACAATAATCAAATTTGAAACATCTGTTCGTACTCGAAACAATCTGGGACATTAATTAACGTTACAGAAATAATAATATTACACTTTCAACTACAACTTGTACTCATGGCAATACTAAATCAAAATTTTTGTTTTCTTTACCAAGTACTAACCTAACTTACTATACGGACCATTTTAAATTTTCTTAGAATAACAAAATGAAAGTATTATATTTATTAATTCTATATACAGCTGAACCTTTTTTTATGCGATCTTCAAAATAATGGTCCTTAAAGTGCACAATATGAATCAAAAGCAATTTTATAAGAACAAAATAAAATGTTCTCGTGTAGTAAATTAATTCATTATCTTGTTTCGAAAATCAACTTCTAAGGGGAGATCGTGAAGTCTTGAGCGTTTTGAGTTATGTGTAGTCCCGACCCATCGCATAAAAAAAGTTTTGTTTATAACCTAGGACGAACTATATATATACTTTTTAGAGTTATCTACACGGAGAGAAAATTCATATAAAAATTACTGTGCTCAGCACTACAATCGACGTGTAAAAGGCGAACATATTCAATTTTGTACGGTAAAAACCATAGGTGTGGACGACCAACTTGGTCAGACGGGTCGGACCAAGCACCTTGATTCATTAGACTGTCTTACAAGCAGCAAGCAGTATTCATTACACTGTGTTAGAGGACGGGGATGTCACCGTTTAATTCATCATTTTGTTACTTCACTATCTTTAGTATTAGAATATATTGTTGGCAATCATTTTTGTATGCATCATAAAGTTCTTACAGGTTCGAAGTTTTTACAGGTACCGCCCAAGCAACATAAGGTTGCGGGTCAGATGCTCAAATGAAAGAATACGACAACAAGAATTAAACTATAACATATATGCATAAGAGTGTGATAGAAGCTGTGTTAGAAATTTTACCATGCTAACGTCGATCGCGCACGCATTATAAGAGAGCATGGTAATTTTTCTGAAATTTTATCTACAAAAATTATATGATTTTTCTCTCCGTGTATGAAGTTTTT
Organism: Brachynemurus nebulosus; assembly: GCA_035578155.1. Lineage (NCBI taxonomy): Eukaryota > Metazoa > Arthropoda > Insecta > Neuroptera > Myrmeleontidae > Brachynemurus > Brachynemurus nebulosus. The sequence continues at coordinate 728,972 of JAPWDM010000026.1, forward strand.
GAATATTGTGCGATTTTTTGTACGGCCCCTATCCACCGCATAAAAAACGGTTCAACTGTATACAACGAAAACATTTGTGACATTTCTTAAATATTAAGTAACAAAGTGGCAAAGAGTAACAGCGAACGTGTAGCAACAATCCAATTATGTTCTTTTAAATATTAACTAAATTATATGTTAAATTAATTATTATTATGTATGTACATAGTACGTTTGTTACTTAAGTCACTTTGTTCAAGCGTAAGAAGTGCGACCTAAGTATGGAACATTTCACAATAACATTTAATTTGACATAAATGTACTATGATATATGAAACATATGTATGTTTCGGGGCTCTATGCCGTGCGGGCAGAAATATCTACAACTATTTTAATTTAATAAAACTATTTTCATAATTTTTTTTTTTGTGTACAACCAAAGCTAGAAATGCGATTGGATTAATGTAGTTTTATCAGATAAATTATCGGAAATACAATAGAACTTCGATTAACTCGTCCAAGAGAAAAGTAACTACCCCTGGGAATAAATTACTAAAAGAGTATTAAGTCGTGAAATACTTGCCGTTTAACCGATCGGATTTCTCTTCGGCAAAATCTTTTTTCTTAGATGTTCTTTTTCTACTCACTTTCAACGTTTTTCAAAAGCCTAAATACCAATTTCCATATCTGACTTCAAAAATAACGAACTTCCCATACGAATTTCCAGAAACACCAATTTTCATATCTCTAACTTCAAAAATGACAAATTTCAATGCAAAATTTTCAAAAATTCTTTCGTAGTACTCACCTACATTACATAGGGAACGCCTGTGCAAAATTTTGTTCTTCTAAACCCAACGGTTTAGGCTGTGCGTTGTCTGTCAGTCAATATTAAAGATTTATTAAATAGATGAATGAGCTACTGGCTTTCGGTTTTTACATCATCTTCAGGTAAAATGCAATTTAAATTTCAAAGTTATTCATTTGGGTAATAAACATTTCATAGCATAAAATGGGAATGAATAAAATTTTGACATAGATAAAACGGTTGTTACCCAAATGAATAACTTTTATTTTATCTAAAGATGGTGTAAAAACTCAAAGTTGGCTCGTTCATAATATTGCTGTTCTTTCCACACTGTTCTTTTTTTCCTACAATAATCTGAAGAATATTTCTTTTAGTTTTATGCTGAATTTATTTACTAGCTTAGACCAACAGTACCAAATTTCCTGTTTTGACTGTAATTAAGTAATATCTACTAAAAATCTTTTAAATATAAAATAAAATAAAAATAGTGGTTATTTTTCTTTTAATGTTTTTTGAGCAATTCAAAAAAATAAATGGCCATTATTGTTATTGTGCTGTAATTATACATGTATAGATACAAAGATAATTATTATCTACAGATCAAATGGTTTCGTTATTTTAATTTTTTATTTCTTGAAAAAAAATTAAATTAATTTAAATTACTAGATAGCTACTACTGTCAACACAAATGTTCCTAGAGATCATTTACTATTGATATTTTTAAATGTTAATTTAACTCATATGTAGGTATATTAACTTCTATAAGAATAATATTGTAGTTTTTTATCATTTTTACCATGGAAAACAAGTTAGGACCAATTCGATGATGACCAGGCGCGAAAATTTGATGATTTTTGACCGGCAAAATTTACATTTTTTATTCGATCGGAAAACTGGAGGTTGATCGCACGAAGAAACATATATAAAAGAACATTTTAGATGCAATAAGAATCAAATCGATCGGATGATTTGTCTTCGAGTTATATCTGCAGCAAATTTGAAAAATGTAGTTTTTCTTTACCTTACATTTTCGTTTTAATCACTGAGAATTTTTACTAAAATTATTTACGATGTACTCACTATAACGGTCATATAGTTAAACTAGATGAGTCGTTTAAATGTGCCAGGGTCTAGCTGCTCCACAACATGTGACTGGCAACCACGTCCAGAAACTCCCGAACTATCAACCTTCATATATTTCTCAATACCTTAAAGTTAACAATGATGAGAATCAGAATCCGCTCTTCGGATGGCTGTAACTCAAAAACTATTTGAGATATGCACTTGAAATTTTAGTATGTTATTTTTAAGGATGCAGACTATCGAAACATGCAAAAAGCCACGCCAGTTTTTTTTTTCAAAATGTCACACTAGTGGTCCCACTTAAATAGAGGTATTAACCCTAGAATCATACGTACTCGTCAAAACGACGAACGAACTTCTCTACCTGCTCCAATACTACAACTTGTCGGTACCTGCTTGCTGTGAGATTTCTGTTATCTAATTTATTTGTTATTATAACACATAAGACGTATAAATTTTGTTTATAGCTATTATCGTTTTTTTTATACTGGAATAGTCTGCGTCAAAAGGACGACGATGTATGATTAACCCATATTTTTTTTTAAAGATTTTGTACTCCATATATAAAAGTTTTCCTAATTTTTCTAAAATTTAATAAAGATATGGATGTTATAATTAATTTATTCAATGATTATGATAATGTGAAAGATGATTACAGCTGTTTGACTTATAGAGACGACATAATACTGAAGTTTTAATATATTGAATCGAAAACTAAAGAATGCCGTTTCAAGTGACTTAATAAAAGGTTAACAATTTATTTTATGGAAAATATTTTAATTTTTATTATTTTTTGAGATCTTATTCTAAAAATTACTAACAAATTTTAGAAAATTTACAAATGTGCCTACTGGGGAAATAACTACATATCTATAGGAATATTTATTACTGAGAAATTTCACATTCTGTAAAGTCACACATGTCCACTCACTCATAATAGTTCATAAATGAATTATTTGAAAGACATGTTTTATGATACAATTGATGTATTTATCTATTTTTTAATTTTATATTGAAAATATCTTTGATAAAAAGATTTAAAAAATTAATAAATATTTATATTAAGAAATTTTTCCAAATGCAATTTTTTTAAATATTTTGTTCGCTTTTGTAGTATTGTTATGTAAAAAAAATGTTTTTTGCAAATAAACTCTAAAACTCCCCGTAAAAAGTCCATTCGTCGAAACAACGCCGATGTATGCAGATTAACTTGACTCGTAGACCAACGTATGATTCTAGGGTTAATCGTAAAAAAAATTCATCCCCATTCCCCCCTCCTATCCATCCGAAAAAAATTGTGAAAATTGACTATTTTTCGGCTGTTCACACAGTGATGGTAACTTAAACATATTCTAAATATGGGTTAAATTTACAAAACAAAACAACTTTTTGATACCTAATCATATATTCGAATATGTACATTTAATTACATGTGTACCAAGTACCAAGGTACAATTATAAGATGCAAGGGCGCCAATTATGATTAAGTGAGGTAATTTAATTTTTCTTTTTCAGTAAACTCAATTAAATTTTTAATTGTATGGATTATTTACAACGCTGGTAAAGTAGAAATCTGTCGATCGTTTGATTAAAACTGTTATGAATACCACATTATTTATGTTAATTACACATTTAACCACTAACTGTGGTTGTGGTTATATGTTTGTTGTCCATCAAATAAACACAATATACATATACCGTAAAATGAGTTGAATTGGGACAAATTGAAAAAAAGTTATTGATAAACTTGATTTTAAAATGCTAGAAGTAAAGACGAATATACATGTCTTTCTTAAACTATAGTTAGCGCCGGATAAAGGGGCGAGCAAGCCGGGCGACCGCTCGGGGTACCTAATTTTGAGGGGCGCCGATAGGGCCGGATCTAGGGGGTAGCCGGGAAACGTGCCTCGGGCGGCGGTTTCAGGGGCGCCAAAATTAGGTTCACTTGCTAGGTCCCGCCCTGACTATAGTAGAAAAATCATATTTTTGGGTGGCAATAGTGATTAAGCTTGAAGTTGTATGAAAAATATTAAAAGAGTTTCTTAAAACTTTATCTAAAAACAGTTTATTTTAATCGAACTTTTATAATTATTTTGAAACATATACCTATGAGAAAAGTAAATTGCAAATTTTTATTTGTTTCTGTTTTTCTTAAAGGAAAACCATGAGGGTTTGAAATGTAGGTTAAGTTGGAGGTTAATAGGAACGGAATAGGAGTGAGTAGAGACAGGACATAGATTAATTGAGAAGCTAACGTAAAAGTCCCTATACCGGAACACGATCATATGTCCGAACAGTTTTGACATTTATGTATTAATGAAATTATTTCTGAAAGAAACCTCTGATAATAAAAATTATTATTAATAGAATGATTATTTTTCAATTTAAATTCACCTCGCATTTAATGTTTCCTGATACGTCTGATACTTAAACCATGCTATGTTTGCTACTTTAACGTCTATATGTCACTCTATGTGTCATATTACTCATATTACACGTCTGTTTGTATATCGGTTCCCAGCTCCTGGTATCATTAATATTTCTTTATTTGGATATAGATTTTGTAAAAGAAAAACATTAACAAATAAAAATTTTTGGGCTGTAATTTTTGAAAAACATATCCATTGGATTAAAAAAACTTTCTTTCATGCTTATTAAAAAAAAAAAAATGGGAGTTTAATTTATTTGTCAATTTTTTTAAGCCAGTTTAATTACACACCTAAAAATAATGTTCCGGTATAGGGGCTTTTACGTTATACTAAGTATAAAGGAACGATTGTGGGATGTTTAGGGACGGATGAAGGTTGTATTGGAACATAAAAAAGGGTTCTTTCAAGGTCATCAAGTTCTTCGAGATTTTTATAAATAAATTAAATACATAATAATATTTTTATACTTTATAAAATTTACTTTAGATTTTTTGTTTATTTCTACACAAAATTATGAAGTATAGATATAAAAAATATTTCAAGCGTAGTTTTGGTTAACTCTACTAACCATCTCTTTTGACCCCACAATTTTATCTATATATATTTCTAAAAAATTTTGATAACTGTAAAAAAGTAACCATATGCTGACATAAATTTTTAATATATTAAAAGGTACCCGTAAAAGAAATACAAAAAATGCCGATTCATCCTCATTTACGGTATGTTCAAAATTCATTTTTATATAGGTATTTAGTTTGTTATTCAATGTACTACATTTATAATTTTATGTAAAATGTAACCACAGATACTCAGATAATAACAATTTATAAAAGTATCTACCGAAATTTGTTTGAAAAAATCACTAAGGTCCAAATTTTTGTAACTCATTATGTCTGTATAAAATTATCATAACAATTAACTAACTGCTTATATTAATTTAAATTAATTAAATCTCTAATCTAGATAAGATTGTTTCAAATTAGATTATTTCTTATTATTAAAAAAAAATATATAATAGGCAGGAGGGCATGCGTTCGGTCCTAATTATCGTTTTTATCCCACAAGCAAAACTATGAATTATTATTCTGATTTCAAAGAAATGTATACTAAACGAAAATTAAAAATACCTTATTGCAATTCCCAGACTAAAATATATAGTTTAATCTCTTATAATAGGGAGTAAATTGTCACTTTTAATCGCAATGGAATGAAAATACTTTGCTCCCGCTTATAAGCCAATCGACAAGCAGAATTTACCGAGCATCACCAATAGTGATGAGTTAATGCAAGACCAAGACCAAGACTGCCAAGTCTTGGTCTTGGTCTTGTTCTTGCATTAAGAATCTTGGTCTTGGTCTTACTAGAGCAGTTTGAGTCTCGGTCTTGGTCTTGGTCTTGCTCACTTGAGTCTTGGTATTGGTCTTGCAGCCATACTTATAGTCTTGGTCTTGGTCTTGCTCGTGGTATACATAGTCTTGGTCTTAGTCTTGGTCTTGCAAAAAAATGCAAGACCAAGACAAGACTGCTGGACCAAGACTAATTTTGCTCATCACTAATCACCAATGTGACTTTTAATCACACTCAGGATTAAAAGTCACACTTTAGTCGATTGATATAATGGGCAGTAAATTATCACTTTTAGTCTCAAGGAATTAAAAATACCTACTTTTAAGCTGGTGCAAAAAGTAGCCACATAATACATAAGCAATGTACATATTTTGTAATGACCGCCCTATTTAAGTAACAACCAACAATTAAATATAAATTTGTAAATTTATTTATTTTAAGAAAATAATATCACTTTATTTTGAGAATTTTTTTGTTCAATAGAATTTTTTCACTTAAATACGACACACTTCATATTTTTGTCTGTTTAAATTTCACGAGTTGATTAAGCAAACAATGATACTCGTTACGATGTGAACTCCATGATGGATAGTAACAGACTAAATCAGTAGCGATGTAAATTATACAGCATTGCACCTTATGAACGACAGTTTCTATAATGTTCTGTAAAAGTAACGCCATTTTAATTTTAATCGGTATAATTACTGTTTAGCTGTTATAATTTGAAAGATAACTATAGTTTTTCTCTATATTTTCGTAAATAGACCACATTTACCTTCGTCTAAGAGCAAAATAACATTATCCCAGAATCAAAATTTAAAAAGAAATGACTGTTCAGAAATGATTATTAGTTCGTCCGCTAAATCGAGTTAAATCTATTTTTGTCTATGAAGCAAAGTGGCTCCATTTTACGGAATTTTTAAAATAAACTTTCAAAATGCGCTAAGTCATTTTTTGTCTAATGTGAGATTTTAGTTGATGCAGAATGTTCAAGTCCAGCTCTACACGATTTTCATAGTGCCACCCTTCAAAATGAGTTTAGTCTACTCTAAAATGAATGATGAAAAATGGAATGTTTTCCAAAAAAGCGCTAAGTCAGTGACAGTTTTATTTCAAAACGCTCTAAGTCAAATTTACTCGTAAACCATTGCATTTTTTTTTCCAATAATAGCTGGTATTTTTTTCCAAATTTGCTTGTAGACAGATTTTCTGTTATGTCAAACACATGAAATAGCTAATAATGCACTGTTTAAAATGTTTCTTGAATAAAATATATCTGTATTTAAACCCAACTTTTTAAAGTTTTTTTTTTCTTTTCAATATAATCTATTGAAAATTATATGTATAAATAAGAACAAATAAATAACATCAATAATAATTATTATCTAAGAACTTGAAAATAATTTAAACAGATTACTACATTTGCCTACCTAGATAGTTTTTTACATTTCCTGAAAAATTGCAAAAAGTGACTTAGCGCGTTTTGGAATCCACCTCTTCAATTATGTCTGATATACTATACAGATAATATTTTATTTACAAAAATTTACAAAATTATAAATTTTTTTTTTGAAATTTTTTAACAATAAATTATTACGGAATTACGTTTTTTTTTTTTTTAGCATAAATTTTTGTCTTATTCGTTTTAGTTAGGTATTTGTCTAATAATTATTTATTTATTCAAATACTAAATTATTGTTATTTTTTATTATATTATAAAAAAAATATTTTAAATTTTATTTTATGAATATTTACCAAATTTTACAAAAAAAAATTTTATGTTCAAGTAAGTATGTTTACGTTTATTAATATTTTTTTTTATAGCTAATCATAAAATAGTTAAAAAGATACAATTAAAATTACCAGCGACGCCCTTTAAGTGTCGATTTTACATAACTTTACTATTATTAAGTAATTTAGTGTGCGTAAAGTGAAATTACAAATAAACTAGCTCGCCATGCGATAATTAATCTTGTTTTGCTTTTTTATGTATTAATTAAAAAAAAATTTTTTTTTGATTAATTAGTTTTGGTTGGAACCAAGTTGCTACCAAACTGGCTACTTGAATTAGAACATAATTTATTAAGTACTTTTTTCTACTCCTGTTGAAGAACACTCTCATTATACGTATAGATATATCTGTTAATTGTTGAGAAAGTTAGACATTATTCAAAGGTGGCTATTCATTACTCAATACCTTTTTGACCAATAAAATCACAGTATTAACCATTATTCAATGGGTTTGCGATTGTTTTTTGTACACAGAGAGAAAATTCATATAAAAATTACTGTGCTCGGCACTACAATCGACGTGTAAAAGGCGAACATATTCAATTTTGTACGGTAAAAAAACAAAAATAATAATTAATCATAGAAAATTTAAAGGATAGAATGTTCTTTCCGTAATATTAGCTCCGTAAAATTTGTAAAACAACACAGTAAAAAGTTCCATTGCCGACAGTTTTATTGTTTTTTTTTTTTACAAAAATTACCATGCTGTCTTAAAATAGAAGAAAAGTAGAGAAGAATAAAAGAAGCTAATAGTAGAAAGGAAGAAAGAGAAGGTATCAACGCTGTCACATAGCGAGGCAAGCTGCAGAAAGCATCAACACAATCATATATGAAGGTCACATTGCAGGACTGGTGGTGTTGCAAATAGCCGGTTAACTGGTGTGGTGTCGAAGCAGTGTTCATTAGAATGTCTTGACGGATGGTGATCGTTTAATTCATCATTTTGATACTCCACTATCTGGTGTCGATCATCGAATGCACGACGCATTGTAATGTATTGTTAGACCATTATTGCTTGAACTGCACGTTGCTCTGTCCGATAATACGTGTTTTGTAGTTGTGTAAGTGAATATTCACACAAAAGCAAACATCAAATCCACACTACTACAAACAGTGTGTACCTACACAACATGGTAGTGGGAAGTAGAGGGTTTTTTTTGTCTACACTAGTATATCACTAATGCCGAGATAGCAGTTTGGTTTCTGATTATTCTGTGGTAGTACCTATCCACCTTGTAAATATGCAGTGAACTTTGTTAACAAACAGACAGACAGACAGACTAACATATTTCGATAAAGGAACTGTAGCCCTTGAAGCAGCCCTGTCAATAGCCAACAACGTAACGTGGTGTATAACCATATATTTTGTGCCACTTTCGACACGTGCAAATAATAATTTAGTCGACACAAAAACAAATTTTATAGACTGTGAGAATCTAGAATTTTAAATGTATACGCATAAGTATCGTATATAATAGGACGTATCGAGTGATTATTTTAATTTTTACTTATATAACTAACAGTCAAAGGAAGGATTTTTTTTTTAAAATCAAAATTTATATTTTTTTATAAACAATAAACTGATGAATTTTTCTTTAAAAATCTAAAAATTTATTATCTGAGGCCACCATTTTGTGCAATTTTCACAAGAAAATAAAAAGCTTCGATCGGGCACTCAGATTAATTATTAAACTAACGATTTTTGTTTGTTTGACTGATTTGTGAGATGAACCAGTGAAATATTACGATGGCCACCGCAAAGCGCGACTTGTGGGACAGGGTTCAACAAACATGGCAATAACTTGGTCTGCAATATCCTTTTTTTTTAAATTTTTGTCAAATAAAATTAAGATATAAGGTTGACCGGGGTAATTGTGAATTGGGACAATTGTGAACGGCGCCTATGATTTCTAAAATAACATTAATATTGTTAAAAATCAACTCTTAATATGTTTTTCTGTCCTTCCTTAATATGCTATTAAAATTTCACAACAATTCTCCAAGTATTAGTATCTTTTTTTTTTTTTATTTTAAAAAAAACCCTTGCAAAATTTTATGTATCTTACTTACTTCGACCAACCTCAAAAAAAATTTTTTTAAATACATTTTCTTTTTTTAAAAGGTAAGAAATGGTTAAAAGTACTTTTAAAGAAGTGGCCTAAGCCCTGAGAGGTTCCTTATTAATTGCTAAAGAAATTAGATAATTTATTACCAATTCACAATTACCTCATGATTTTAAAATTATGGGGTAATTGTGAACGTCATTCACAAATGCCCCCATTCGGTCAAAAATTTCAGTAGTGTCCTTTTCAGAATTGAAAATGTTGATGAAGGTGCTGGTGACCTTATTGTACAAGTTTCCGTTGTACAAACAATACAAAAAAAAAATTTTATTTTCCTTGTTTTTGTGCGAATACATGGAATTTTTTGATTTTTTATATGACAAAATGACAAAATATCATCAAAATATCATTTTTAGCTTGTAATAAATTTGTTCCTACAATTTTTGTTATTTTTCTTTAACCTTGATTTTTTGTAGAAATTTGAGGTATGCGTAACTTGCATTAAACAATGAGAAATTGTGACCGCTAAGGTATGATGAAAAATTTGAAAGTGGAATAAATGTGAAGAATTTGAGTTGGGCTTTACTCTGACATTTGACGTACCACACTTCTCTTGTCATTCACATTCTGATGGCATTCACTTTTACCCCAAAATTCATAAGATTTGCAAAACCGCACCGGGGAAATGTGAATGGCTTATAAAATTTTTGTCTTTCATACGAAGTTGCTCAAAATTTGTGTGATGCATCCTGAATAATGTAGAATTAAAAATAAATCAACCATAATGTGATATATAAAATAAAAAATACTTAAAACAACGCTTTTATCTCAACTCGTGAAAATCCATTCACAATTACCCCGGTCAACCCTAATACAATAATTCTGTATTATTTATTTTATAAAAATAAACTAAACTACTGTCAAAAAATGGTATATTAATTCAACGAGCTGGTAATGATAGCTAATATTCGCGAAGATGAAATTGCGACACGAGCCATGAGTGAGTAATAGCCAATGCAAGCGAGTAGAATACTATATCTTTTCTACGACTTTTTTCCTTTTTGATTTAAATAAAATTGAATATAAATTTTAAATCAAAAGAATAAAATTTTTAATCAAGCTCTAATTTCATTAAATATTCGTATATGTATCTAAGGAAGCGATAAAATCCAGGTTGTTTTGTTTACTTTTGGTCGAAAGGTATTGAGTAATGATCATTCCTCCACACTTTTAAATAATACCTAAACTTTCTCAACAATTAACGGATACGTAATGAGTGTGTTTTTCAACAGGAGTAGAAAGAATCATTTAAAATACCCAATTTTTTACACCGCTGAGTATGCCTAACCCCTTAATGCTCAATATACTTATTTTGAAACTCATGTCATTAATTTAGACGCCAAGATACACACACATGTACAAAAAGTCCGAAACAAAAGATCAGATTCGAAACATTTCCATTCGGATTTTTCTAATTTTCTGGGTTCCTTAGGCTCCAAAAGGTCAAGATCGGGTGAAAATTGTATATGCTCAAATTGATCTTTACTATATTGGCCTGTATAGATGGGAAAGTAAAAATGATTGCATACTCGTAGATAGCCACATTATTTTTGAACAGGCTATTAATATTATGCAATTATTGTACAAAAAAAATCATTGAATACTTTCATTAATTTTTTTAACGAATTTCCATTCTGGAAATTCAGCTATTACAGCAGCTCTTATGGTAAGACCTAAGTCTGCGACTATGGTAGAAATTTGTTTTGGAGCCTCTAGAACTCGAAAATCTACACTACTAAAATTTATATATATATATATATATATATATATATATATATATATATATATATATATATATATATATATATATATTTATGTGTCTGCACGATAACTCTCGAACGAAACGTTTAATGCTTTTGAAATTTGGTGAGCGAGCTGAAATCCGGATTGGCTCGGCTAAGTTCGTTAGTCAGACACGTCGGATGCCCAGAAGTAGGTTTTTTGGCCATTTTTCACCATTTTTAGTGTTTTTTTTTTTTTTTTTTTCAAAATTTGGCCAGAATTAAAAAATTTTTAAATTTTTTTTTTTACACCATCGGAATGAGCGTAAAAAATTGCATAAGATAAGCTTTTAAAACATTGCTCTAACAAGTAAACGTCCCGAGGCCGGACCTATCGATTTTGATGAAACTTAGATATGTTGTAGAACACTAAAAAATAAGCGACACGTATTTTTCTTTATCGGCGGAAAAACGGTTTGAAGGGGTGAAATCGCCCTCCAAAAATTGGGGTAAAAATTTAATTTTCTAAATATCTCGAAAACGGTAAGAGATAGAGCAAAAGTTTAAATTGGCGATATTGCTCTTTTTTAAAGAACTGTCTATTGGTATGCAATTTGTTCAAATTGTGTCAACAGGGGTGGCCGGGGGTTAAAATTTAAGGGTTAATTTTACAAAAAGGGGGTGAAAATTAAACAATATAAAAATTTTGTTTACACATTTGAAATCTACGTCGAAAAATCTAATTGCCCTGTTTTTGCTCAATGTCCTAATATTAAGTCTAGGGGTAGTTAACTAGGGGGTGACTGTGTCGAATAGTCGTACTACTTGGGTAGTTTAAGAAGTTTTTCTTCATGGAAAATAGTTTAAGACATTTAGAATAACGTAGAAATGAAATTTTCGATTTCAAAATTCAGTTTGAGCAACATTGGAGAGGGGGTGAGTCGCCCTCTTAAATTACATACTAGTTTACACACACTCATTTTTAATATTAACACACTGACAGTGGGTAATAATGTCACAATAAGTGGTTCTGAAGTTGGACTAACGTATGTAAGGTTTTTATTAGGTTCCATTCATTTTCAAAATATCGTTATTTTCGGTATCGATAACTTTCGATAACGAAAACTATAACATCTATTAAAAAACAAACCTTATGAAAACCTTACATACGACAGTCCAACTTCAGAACCACTTATTGTGACATTATTACCCACTGTCAGTGTGTTAATATTAAAAATGAGTGTGTGTAAACTAGTATGTAATTTAAGAGGGTGACTCACCCCCTCTTCAGTGTTGCTCAAACTGAATTTTGAAATCGAAAATTTCATTTCTACGTTATTCTAAATGTCTTAAAATATTTTCCATGAAGAAAAACTTCTTAAACTATCCAAGTAGTACGACTATTCGACACAGTCACCCCCTAGTTAACTACCCCTAGACTTAATATTAGGACATTGAGCAAAAACAGGTCAATTAGATTTTTTGACGTAGATTTCAAATCTGTAAACAAAATTTTTATATTGTTTAATTTTAATCCCCTACTTGCAAAATTAACCCATAAATTTTAACCCCCAGCCACCCCTGTTGACACAATTTGAACAAACTGCATACCAATAGATAGCTCTTTAAAAAAGAGCAATATCGCCAATTTAAACTTTTGCTCTATCTCTTACCGTTTTCGAGATATTTAAAAAAGTAAATTTTTACCCCAATTTTTGAAGGACGATTTCACCCCTTCAAACCGTTTTTCCGACGATAAAGAAAAATACGTGTCGCTTATTTTTTAGTGTTCTACAACATATCTAAGTTTCATCAAAATCGATAGGTCCGGCCTCGGGACGTTTACTTGTAAGTGAACTAGCTTTTTAGAAAAACTAAGAAATTTGCTGAAATTTTTACAATAAATGCTTTATCGTAAGCAATTCTTTTCTAGATATAACAAGTGCTAGTTAGTTATTCAATGTGTATGTATGTGTTATAATAACAATAGCTCTGTCTCCTCAAAATTAGCCAGATTTTTTGGGAGTACATTATGGAAAGGAAATTTTTGTATGATGTCCTCCTTTAGAGAGAAAATATAATTTATATATATATATATATATATATATATATATATATATATATATATATATATATATATATATATATATATATATCTTTCCAGCGCCTATAGTTTCCCGGAAAATAAAAAAATTCATTTGAGCAGCATATAAAGACAAAAATTGAAAATATCGAAATCTAAACCAACGGCGATAATTAGATAAAACTTATATAGGAATTTCGCGCTATTTTCGCGCTCATCATAACTGCTATTTAAATCTTTCCAACGCCTATAGTTTTCCGGAAAATCAAAAAAATTCATTTGAGCAGCCTATAAAGACAAAAATTGAAATATCGAAATCTGAACAAACGGCGATAATTAGATAAAACTTTATAGGAATTTCGCGCTATTTTCGCGCTCATCATAACTGCTATTTAAATCTTTCCAACGCCTATAGTTTCCCGGAAAATCAAAAAAATTCATTTGAGCAGCCTATAAGGACAAAAATTGAAATATCTAAATCTGAACCTACGGCGATAATTAGATAAAACTTATATAGGAATTTCGCGCTATTTTCGCGCTCATCATAACTGCTATTAAAATCTTTCCAACGCCTATAGTCTCCCGAAAAATGAAAAAAATTCATTTGAGCAGCATATAAAGACAAAAATTGAAAATATCGAAATCTGAAGCAACGGCGATAATTAGATAAAACTTATATAGAAATTACGCGCTATTTTCGTGCTCATCATAACTGCTATTAAAATCTTTCCGGCGCCTATGGTTTCCTGCAAAATCAAAAAAATTCATTTGAGCAGCAAATAAAGACAAAAATTGAAAATATCTAAATCTGAACCAACGGCGCTAATTAGATAAAGCTTATATAGGAATTTCGCGCTATTTTCGCGCTCATCATAACTGCTATTAAAATCTTTCCAACGCCTATAGTTTCCCGAAAAATGAAAAAAATTCATTTGAGCAGCATATAAAGACAAAAATTGAAAATATCGAAATCTGAACCAACGGCGATAATTAGATAAAACTTATATAGGAATTACGCTCTATTTTCGCGCTCATCACAACTGCTATTAAAATCTTTCCGGCGCCTATAGTTTGCCGGAAAATCAAGAAAATTCATTTGAGCAGCATATAAAGACAAAAATTGAAAATATCTAAATCTTAACCAACGGCGCTAATTAGATAAAGCTTATATAGGAATTTCGCGCCATTTTCGCGCTCATCATAACTGCTATTAAAATCTTTCCAACGCCTATAGTTTCCCGAAAAATCAAAAAAATTCATTTGAGCAGCATTTAAAGACAAAAATTGAAATTAAAAAAATCTAAAACCAACGGCGATAATAAGATAAAACTTATATAGGAATTACGCGCCATTTTCGCGCTCATCATAACTGCTATTGAAATGTTTCCGGCGCCTATAGTTTCCCGAAAAATCAAAAAAATTCATTTGAGCAGCATATAAAGACAAAAATTGAAAATATCGAAATCTAAACCAACGTCGATAATTAGATAAAACTTATATAGGAATTACGCGCTATTTTCGCGCTCATCATAACTGCTATTAAAACCTTTCCAGCGCCTATAGTTTCCCGGAAAATCAACAAAATTCATTTGGGCAGCATATAAAGACAAAAATTGAAAATATCTAAATCTGAACCAACGGCGCTAATTAGATAAAGCTTATATAGGAATTACGCGCTATTTTCGCGCTCATCATAACTGCTATTAAAATTTTTCCAGCGCCTATAGTTTCCCGGAAAATCAACAAAATACATTTGAGAAGCATATAAAGACAAAAATTGAAAATATCGAAATATAAACCAACGGCGATAATTAGATAAAATTTATATAGGAATTACGCGCTTTTTTGGCGCTCATCATAACTGCTATTAAAATCTTTCCGGCGCCCATAGTTTCCCGGAAAATCAAAAAAATTCATTTGAGCAGCATATAAAGACAAAAATTGAAAATATCTAAATCTGAACCAACGGCGCTAATTAGATAAAGCTTATATAGGAATTACGCGCTATTTTCGCGCTCATCATAACTGCTATTAAAACCTTTCCAGCGCCTATAGTTTCCCGGAAAATCAAAAAAATTCATTTGAGCAGCATATAAAGACAAAAATTGAAAATATCTAAATCTGAACCAACGGCGCTAATTAGATAAAGCTTATATAGGAATTACGCGCTATTTTCGCGCTCATCAAAACTGCTATTAAAATCTTTCCAGCGCCTATAGTTTCCTAGAAAATCAACAAAATTCATTTGAGCAGCATATAAAGACAAAAATTGAAAATATCGAAATCTAAACCAACGGCGATAATTAGATAAAACTTATATAGGAATTACGCGCTATTTTCGCGCTCATCATAACTGCTATTAAAATCTTTCCAGCGCCTACATTTTCCCGGAAAATCAACAAAATACATTTGAGAAGCATATAAAGACAAAAATTGAAAATATCTAAATCTGAACCAACGGCACTAATTAGATAAAGCTTATATAGGAATTACGCGCTATTTTGGCGTTCATCATAACTGCTATTAAAATCTTTCCGGCGCCTATAGTTTCCCGGAAAATCAAAAAAATTCATTTGAGCAGCATATAAAGACAAAAATTGAAAATATCTAAATCTAAACCAACGGCGATAATTAGATAAAACTTATATAGGAATTACGCGCTATTTTCGCGCTCATCATAACTGCTATTAAAATCTTTCCAGCGCCTACATTTTCCCGGAAAATCAACAAAATACATTTGAGAAGCATATAAAGACAAAAATTGAAAATATCTAAATCTGAACCAACGGCACTAATTAGATAAAGCTTATATAGGAATTACGCGCTATTTTGGCGTTCATCATAACTGCTATCAAAATCTTTCCAGCGCCTATAGTTTCCCGGAAAATCAACAAAATACATTTGAGCAGCATATAAAGACAAAAATTGAAAATATCGAAATCTAAACCAACGGCGATAATTAGATAAAACTTATATAGGAATTAGGCGCTATTTTGGCGCTCATCATAACTGCTATTAAAATCTTTCCGGCGCCTATAGTTTCCCGGAAAATCAAAAAAATTCATTTGAGCAGCATATAAAGACAAAATTTTAAAATATCTAAATCTGAACCAACGGCGCTAATTAGATAAAGCTTATATAGGAATTACGCGCTATTTTCGCGCTCATCATAACTGCTATTAAAACCTTTCCAGCGCCTATAGTTTCCCGGAAAATCAACAAAATTCATTTGAGCAGCATATAAAGACAAAAATTGAAAATATCGAAATCTAAACCAACGGCGATAATTAGATAAAACTTATATAGGAATTACGCGCTATTTTGGCGCTCATCATAACTGCTATTAAAATCTTTCCGGCGCATATAGTTTCCCGGAAAATCAAAAAAATTCATTTGAGCAGCATATAAAGACAAAAATTGAAATTATCTAAATCTGAACCAACGGCGCTAATTAGATAAAGCTTATATAGGAATTACGCGCCATTTTCGCGCTCATCATAATTGCTATTAAAACCTTTCCAGCGCCTATAGTTTCCCGGAAAATCAACAAAATTCATTTGAGCAGCATATAAAGACAAAAATTGAAAATATCGAAATCTAAACCAACGGCGATAATTAGATAAAATTTAATATAGGAATTACGCGCTATTTTGGCGCTCATCATAACTGCTATTAAAATCTTTCCAGTGCCTATAGATTCCCGGAAAATAAACAAAATTCATTTGAGAAGCATATAAAGACAAAAATTGAAAATATCGAAATCTAAACCAACGGCGATAATTATATAAAACTTATATAGGAATTACGCGCTATTTTGGCGCTCATCATAACTGCTATTAAAATCTTTCCGGCGCCTATAGTTTCCCGGAAAATCAAAAAAATTCGTTTGAGCAGCATATAAAGACGAAAATTGAAAATATCTAAATCTGAACCAACGGCGGTAATTAGATAAAGCTTATATAGGAATTTCGTGCTATTTTCGCGCTCATCATAACTGCTATTAAAATCTTTCCGGCGCCTATAGTTTCCCGGAAAATCAAAAAAATTCATTTGAGCAGCATATAAAGACAAAAATTGAAAATATCTAAATCTGAACCAACGGCGCTAATTAGATAAAGCTTATATAGCAATTACGCGCTATTTTCGCGCTCATCAAAACTGCTATTAAAATCTTTCCAGCGCCTATAGTTTCCCGGAAAATCAACAAAATTCATTTGAGCAGCATATAAAGACAAAAATTGAAAATATCGAAATATAAACCAACGGCGATAATTAGATAAAATTTATATAGGAATTACGCGCTATTTTGGCGTTCATCATAACTGCTATTAAAATCTTTCCGGCGCCTATAGTTTCCCGGAAAATCAAAAAAATTCATTTGAGCAGCATATAAAGACAAAAATTGAAAATATCTAAATCTGAACCAACGGCGCTAATTAGATAAAGCTTATATAGGAATTACGCGCTATTTTCGCGCTCATCATGACTGCTATTAAAACCTCTCCAGCGCCTATAGTTTCCCGGAAAATCAACAAAATTCATTTGAGCAGCATATAAACACAAAAATTGAAAATATCGAAATCTAAACCAACGGCGATAATTAGATAAAACTTATATAGGAATTACGCGCTTTTTTGGCGCTCAACATAACTGCTATTAAAATCTTTCCGGTGCCTATAGTTTCCCGGAAAATCAAAAAAATTCATTTGAGCAGCATATAAAGACAAAAATTGAAAATATTTAAATCTGAACCAACGGCGCTAATTAGATAAAGCTTATATAGGAATTACGCGCTATTTTCGCGCTCATCATAACTGCTATTAAAACCTTTCCAGCGCCTATAGTTTCCCGGAAAATCAACAAAATTCATTTGAGCAGCATATAAAGACAAAAATTGAAAATATCGAAATCTAAACCAACGGCGATAATTAGATAAAACTTATATAGGAATTACGCGCTATTTTGGCGCTAAACATAACTGCTATTAAAATCTTTCCGGCGCCTATAGTTTCCCGGAAAATCAAAAAAATTCATTTGAGCAGCATATAAAGACAAAATTTTAAAATATCTAAATCTGAACCAACGGCGCTAATTAGATAAAGCTTATATAGAAATTACGCGCTATTTTCGCGCTCATCATAACTGCTATTAAAACCTTTCCAGCGCCTATAGTTTCCCGGAAAATCAACAAAATTCATTTGAGCAGCATATAAAGACAAAAATTGAAAATATCGAAATCTAAACCAACGGCGATAATTAGATAAAACTTATATAGGAATTACGCGCTATTTTGGCGCTCATCATAACTGTTATTAAAATCTTTCCGGCGCATATAGTTTCCCGGAAAATCAAAAAAATTCATTTGAGCAGCATATAAAGACAAAAATTGAAATTATCTACATCTGAACCAACGGCGCTAATTAGATAAAGCTTATATAGGAATTACGCGCCATTTTCGCGCTCATCATAATTGCTATTAAAACCTTTCCAGCGCCTATAGTTTCCCGGAAAATCAACAAAATTCATTTGAGCAGCATATAAAGACAAAAATTGAAAATATCGAAATCTAAACCAACGGCGATAATTAGATAAAACTTATATAGGAATTACGCGCTATTTTGGCGCTCAACATAACTGCTATTAAAATCTTTCCGGCGCCTATAGTTTCCCGGAAAATCAAAAAAATTCATTTGAGCAGCATATAAAGACAAAATTTTAAAATATCTAAATCTGAACCAACGGCGCTAATTAGATAAAGCTTATATAGGAATTACGCGCTATTTTCGCGCTCCTCATAACTGCTATTAAAACCTTTCCAGCGCCTATAGTTTCCCGGAAAATCAACAAAATTCATTTGAGCAGCATATAAAGACAAAAATTGAAAATATCTAAATCTGAACCAACGGCGCTAATTAGATAAAGCTTATATAGGAATTACGCGCTATTTTCGCGCTCATCATAACTGCTATTAAAGCCTTTCCAGCGCCTATAGTTTCCCGGAAAATCAACAAAATTCATTTGAGCCGCATATAATGACAAAAATTGAAAATATCGAAATCTAAACCAACGGCGATAATTAGATAAAATTTAATATAGGAATTACGCGCTATTTTTCGCTCATCATAACTGCTATTAAAATCTTTCCGGCGCATATAGTTTCCCGGAAAATCAACAAAATTCATTTGAGAAGCATATAAAGACAAAAATTGAAAATATCGAAATCTAAACCAACGGCGATAATTAGATAAAGCTTATATAGGAATTACGCGCTATTTTGGCGCTCATCATAACTGCTATTAAAATCTTTCCGGCGCCTATAGTTTCCCGGAAAATCAAAAAAATTCGTTTGAGCAGCATATAAAGACGAAAATTGAAAATATCTAAATCTGAACCAACGGCGGTAATTAGATAAAGCTTATATAGGAATTTCGTGCTATTTTCCCGCTCATCATAACTGCTATTAAAATCTTTCCGGCGCCTATAGTTTCCCGGAAAATCAAAAAAATTCATTTGAGCAGCATATAAAGACAAAAATTGAAAATATCGAAATCTGAACCAACGGCGCTAATTAGATAAAGCTTATATAGGAATTACGCGCTATTTTCGCGCTCCTCATAACTGCTATTAAAACCTTTCCAGCGCCTATAGTTTCCCGGAAAATCAACAAAATTCATTTGAGCAGCATATAAAGACAAAAATTGAAAATATCTAAATCTGAACCAACGGCGCTAATTAGATAAAGCTTATATAGGAATTACGCGCTATTTTCGCGCTCATCATAACTGCTATTAAAGCCTTTCCAGCGCCTATAGTTTCCCGGAAAATCAACAAAATTCATTTGAGCCGCATATAATGACAAAAATTGAAAATATCGAAATCTAAACCAACGGCGATAATTAGATAAAATTTAATATAGGAATTACGCGCTATTTTGGCGCTCATCATAACTGCTATTAAAATCTTTCCGGCGCATATAGTTTCCCGGAAAATCAACAAAATTCATTTGAGAAGCATATAAAGACAAAAATTGAAAATATCGAAATCTAAACCAACGGCGATAATTAGATAAAACTTATATAGGAATTACGCGCTATTTTGGCGCTCATCATAACTGCTATTAAAATCTTTCCAGTGCCTATAGATTCCCGGAAAATCAACAAAATTTATTTGAGAAGCATATAAAGACAAAAATTGAAAATATCGAAAACTAAACCAACGGCGATAATTATATAAAACTTATATAGGAATTACGCGCTATTTTGGCGCTCATCATAACTGCTATTAAAATCCTTCCGGCGCCTATAGTTTCCCGGAAAATCAAAAAAATTCGTTTGAGCAGCATATAAAGACGAAAATTGAAAATATCTAAATCTGAACCAACGGCGGTAATTAGATAAAGCTTATATAGGAATTTCGTGCTATTTTCGGGCTCATCATAACTGCTATTAAAATCTTTCCGGCGCCTATAGTTTCCCGGAATATCAAAAAAATTCATTTGAGCAGCATATAAAGACAAAAATTGAAAATATCTAAATCTGAACCAACGGCGATAATTAGTTAAAGCTTATATAGAAATTTCGCGCTATTTTCGCGCTCATCATAACTGCTATTAAAATCTTTCCGGCGCTTTAGGGTCTGTAGCATATATCCATTTAACAATATATTATTAGATTACATAACTATAGTTTTCGATTTATTTTCTAGGTATATATATTTCCATACCTAGAAAAAAAATCGAAAACTATAGTTTTGTAATCTAATAATATATTGTTAAATGGATATATGCTACAGACCCTAAAGCGCCAAAAATTAACTACAGAACTGATTTTGAAAATTATTTCACTGTTAGAAAGCTAAACTATTTTAAATGGATACAGGTCTTAGATGAGATCCGCCAGTGCCCAATATTTGGAAGTTCGCTATGTTATGCAGATGCTGCGACAAGGGTGTTTTTTATATACATATGTACCTATACCGTCGCTCACGTATGAGCTAGTATTGTTGTTGTTATGAGGCGTCGTGGCGCTGAAGAGTGACGCTATTGTATACGACGTGAAATATGTTGGTACCTACGTCGTTACCATGACTACCAACGTCAGTCTGTCATTCTGTCAGTCATTGTCAATGTTTCCATACTCGCGTTTAATATACATATAGGTATGTAGGTAGGTGGATATAGAACGGTGTATTTGATGTACAATTCACGTCAGCGGAATCTGAAATTTCTCTTCCAATTTAGATCATTAAGGAGTCTTTTACAAGTGATGTGTTAAAAAAAAGAAAAAAACACTTTTTTTGGAGAACTTTTTTTTGGGGGAAACTATTTATTGTAATAAAAAAAAAGTTTTGTACATTAAAGTACATATAATTAAGAATATCTCTTGTATTTTTGCTTCCGAGACTACTAAAGTAGCGGAAGCATTGTGATCACTTTTGAAAAATAAAAAATTTTTTCTCTTCAAAATCAAATTTTTTACGCACATTTTACGTTTTAGAGCTTCCTGAACAATTTTGGTTTGGGCCATCCGTCTGTCTGTCCGTCTGTGTGTCTCCAATTTTGCACCAAGTGGTATAACTTCCGAACTATTCGATTGTTTTTAATGAAATTTTTAGAAATTATGCAGTTTGGCTCCGCGATGGTCACCTATGAATTTAATCAAAATCGGAGTAACGGTAGCAACCCCGCTACCATGTCATTCCAAAATTGCACCAAGTGGCATAACTTCTGAACTACTCAATTCTTTTTTATGAAATTTTCAGAAATTATGTAGTTTGGTTCCTATATGGTCCCCTATGAATTTAATCGAAATCGGAGTAACGGTAGCTACGCCGCTACCATGAAATCCCATTAAATGTCAATATCTTATTTACTGCTAGTCCTATCTCGCTCAAATTTTTAGGGTATATTGGGGGTTAGTTTCTAAAATATTTTTGCTATTATTTTATAATTTAGCCTTAAAGTCTTTTGAGTTACAACAGTTTTTTATAAACTTTAAGACGAAAATATAATTTCACGATATATAATATGTATACTTGGTAGAATACTGCTTTAAAGCCTTTTACTACTACGAGGAAGCTGTGTGCCCACCCTATTGGCAGCGTATTTTCTTTTTGTCTGACCTACAATCTGCTCTTGTTGGCCCGCTGAATGTAAACATTTTTCCCTTAAAAATACCTTCTATCAAATTTGGTATACCTTCGTGATGATGTCATCAAGTTGAATGTCACATATAAATTTTGTAATTCAAAACGGTGCCATCGATTCAAAAAAAAAAAAAAACTATCAGTTCGATTGGACTAAAATTGGATGCTTTCTCTCTTTATTATTATGTTGTTTTCTGTAAGGTTATATCTAGAATCAGCCCGTCAGTAAAAAAAGTAAGAAAAATTGCTCCGTTTCTAGCGAATTTCTAGAATGAAATTCAGCTATTGCAGCCACTGTCATGACGCGACTTGAACCCGGGACCATGGCAGAAATTTGTTTTGAAGTCCCTAGGAACTGAAAATAATATTTACTAAAATTTATATATATATATATATATATATATACATATATATATATATATATATATATATATATATATATATATATATATATATATATATACATATATATATACATATATATATATATATATATATATATATATATATATATATATATATATATATATATATATATATGTCCGCACGATAACTCTCGAACGAAATGTCCTACTTTTACAAAATTTTGGAAGTAGTTCTTCAGCCAGACACGTCGGATACCAGGGACATGGTTTTTGTTCTTGCAAAAAATTAGTTTTTTGCTAAACTTTCCACTTACACAAAAATTTTTTTACACCATTTAAAGGAGGAGAAAAACATACATAAAAAGGTCTTTAAACTAGTTTTCTATGTCAACTGGTTTCCGAGAAAAACTAATTTTTATAAACGGAAATTCGCTATGTTATGCAGAATGCTGCGACAGGGGTATTTTACCTTTAGAGGCGTTCTAATCGGACTTATAGTTTTCTTTAAATCATTGGCACCGTTTTTTAGACCTGTGACCTTCAACAGGCTTACAAGGGCAGGCGATTGATCAAAAAGAAAAAAAAAAATATTATATGTACTTTAATGTAGAAAAGTTTTTTATCATTACCTAAAACCCACCTAAAAAATTCCAAAAAATTGTAGATAATTTTACTTTGTGAAAATCCATAATGAATACCGTGATAAAAATTTTTAATTTTGTCATTTTCACTTATATATAGAAGTATATTATTTTCCACAAACTAGTTTTCGATTGATTACATCATCTTCAGGTGAAAATTGAAGAGAAGTTCAGTTTTCATCTGAAGATGATTTAATTAATCGAAAACTAGCTTGTAGAAAATAATATACTTCTATATTTAAGTGAAAATTTTACTAAATTAAAAATTTTTATCACCATATTCCAAAAAATTGTTTTTTTTTTTTTTTAATAGCACATCACTTGTAAAAGATCCCTTAATTTGATTGTAGTAACAATGTTCAATTTTGATTCGCAGTTGGTAATAAATGTACTGCTGGCACACGTCATAGATGTGTTATTTCACTTTTTATCCTTCCAAAATTACGTATATTTTATGAAAATTCCGATAGCGTGGGCTGTACTGCTTATTAGCGACGAATTCCGTGAGTATACATCTCATTAGTGTATTCTAACAGCAAACATAATACATGCCTGCGTTTGTATGAATGTCGATATATTTGTATCAAATTTTTTTCCCCTACAATGCATCAGTTGTAGGTACAGGTTGGTTTAAA
This sequence comes from Brachynemurus nebulosus, assembly GCA_035578155.1. NCBI lineage: Eukaryota > Metazoa > Arthropoda > Insecta > Neuroptera > Myrmeleontidae > Brachynemurus > Brachynemurus nebulosus. Next base: position 753,121 of record JAPWDM010000026.1, read on the forward strand.
AATATTTTGTTGCAACTGAATTTACAACAATCTATGAGTAAATTGTGTGTTTCTGCTGCCCATTTTTACCCAAGAATTCTATTTGGGACCGTCCGTAAAATACATCACGCAAAAGTCACATATCTTTGATCACAGTCTCCTATTACCTCACTGTTTCTTAAAGATGTGCCACGAAATCTTAAAAAAAAAAAAAAAATTGGAGGACAGGTCTACCCATACTGTCAGCATCCCATTGGGTGTCCTTAAGGGGGGAGGGTCCTCCAGAACTTTCAAAATTTTCATTTTTTGTTTTCCTTTGAAAGTTCATTTGAACCTTAAGGAATATATTTCTAATGTTTTAATTCCAACAGAAAGATTATCTTAGATAACGATAAACTGCTTTTAACTCTACTTTTCAAGAACGAAAACTTTTTAATAGCGTTTTCTCAAAACAGGTTTTTTACCGCGCCGTGGAACATAACTTAAAAAGTTATTAAGGTTTAACTTGAAATTTTGTACAGATATTCTTTAAGATATTGGCCTTTGCATATAGCTAAAATTTTGCGTAAATTTTTACTATAAATATTGTTTATAACAATTTGTTTATATAAAAAAAAATTAAATTTTTTTCTTTTTGATTTTAAATTGTGAAAAAGAAATTTTTCTCATCAGAAATAGGTATTATATACAAATCATTTTTTTGTTTTGAAAGTTACTGACACAATTTGGCTGAAATAATTTGAATCAATTACTACTATTTACAATTTTGTCTTTTTAAACTTTCTGGATCAGCTTTGGAGTTTAAAATTTCATTCACGGGTCTTAAAAATTAAAAAATGGTAGAGGAAACTCCAATTTACGAGCCCTTTCCAACGATATCCTCCCACGATATGGCAAGTGAAGCAAAAATTTTTCACCTAAACTTTTCAATATGGAAAAATACCTTAAAAAAATTAAGAAAAAAAACATTTTCGCTCTGAATTAATTCATACTCCGAACCGTCCGAAGGATGTAAGAGTTACGGCGGGCGGTTTGACAGACGCAGACAGATGTATTTGACGAAACGATAGACGGGTTTTAGAAGATGTTTCTTCGGAACCCTAACAATTTCATTGAAAAAAATTCCAGATAATTATTCAAAATTATAACGCTTACCAACCATACCGCGTTTTTACTAGCATATTTTGCAGCTACGCTGATATCTTTTGATTCCCATCGACAACACAAAAAAGGAATACCTTTAGTTCAAATCAGGGGTGAGACTGTTGTTGTGATCGCTGCTACTGAGTATCCAATTACAACGGCTCACTAATTTAATAACTTTTTTAAAAAAAAGTATTTATTCTCAAACATTTTTAAAATAGATTGAGAACATATGATACTTTTCTGTTTTTCAAATATTTATTCTTAGATATTTTTAACTGTGATAAGTAACTACTGTGCCAAAGTAGTTTCCTTTTTATTATTATAATTATATCGAAATTGTTAACACATGTTGCTCAAAACAGCATTTTTACAATTGACGGAAACTCTCACTCAAAAACTATTGCACAACTTTTTTCGAAATTTATACCAAAATATACCTTATGTTATTTACCTTCTTTGTGAACCAAACTTGTTTGTCCAATATTCAAACAAAAGGATCTTTTTTTAATGCGAAAAAGAAAGGAATTTTTATGACAATCTAAATTTTCTTGGTTTAGTGACATTCTACATAGACTTATGTTAAATTTTTCAGATGATAATTACCACAGCTAAAGTACACGCCATTTGGAAACTTATGTGGAGTGACATGCTTTAATGAAAGTACTCTACAGCCACCATTTTGATATAAGTATATTTAAAAAAAAAATGTAACCACAGACCAATGAACATATTATAATATATAGACTAATTATATAAATGTATAATTGAGACAACCAGATACGACCAGGATACGACCGGATAGTATTCTGTAATATAGTAACCAATTCAATAGTCAATTGTATCCGTAGTAACGTTTTCCAATCATTATTGTAAAAATATAATATTAATAATAAAATTTTACTTAGAAACTGCAACGTTTTCCAATCATTATTGTAAAAATATAATACTAATAATAAAATTTTACTTAGAAACTGCAAAATTTTGAAAGAAAGAAAATGGTATTCGCTTTATTTTGAAAATACGTTCGTATATATATTATGTCCTGCAATAATTAATGTTGCATTTGCTCAAAAATTGACATTATTCCTTAAATCTCATCCGTCTCACCCTGTTACCTACTTCAAGAAAAATGCCAACAGACTGCCTTTACGCTTTGTCTACTAGTATAATATAATAGTGTTGATTGATCTGTGGTTGCAACACTAGTAACACTAGTAGATAAAATACTAAACCTCAAACAAATAGAGCAACTATTTCCTTGTTAAAAAAAATTCAAGAATTGTCTCTATTTCCGCTTGTCGAACGTATGTCTACCTTATTTGCTCACTGTGATTGCTACTCAATAAGAAACGTCGTCAAGTCCGTGTTTGCAGGCATTAAATATAGGTCCTCAGTGATTACTGTTTCTCAATTTTCGGGATAAAGTATATAAAGCATTTAAGTACATTTTTACGTTTTATTAAAGAAATAGATGAATATGTTTGACCACAGACATTAGAAATGAAAGGACCAGTAATTTATATTACGTACGAAAGATAATACGTACACGTTAAAAAAAGACAAATATTATAAATAGCATGTAAAATGCCAATATATATTTCTTTTTCTAGGATACCCCAAACTTTTTTAATTAAAATTGCAGCATAGTCAGCCATGTTTGCATTAAAAATTTGAAAAAATAATATAAAAATTGTCAGTATTTTCATTTTTTAAATTGTGTTTTTTGTTATATTCTTTTAAAGAAAATATTATGGCAACAAATTTTGCAACTACAAAATATCAAATCAAAAAATAGAAACTATATTTTCTAATTCAACAAAAATTGTAAAATAAATTTTTTAAACACTTTTTTATTAAAATAATGATAATGATAATCGTTGAACGTTGAACTCTATTAAATAAATATAGTTAAATTCAATTTAAATAAAAAATAATAACAAATATTATGTTTTTTAATAATAACGAAAAATAATAAATTGCATTAAAATCAACAATGTAAAACAATTGCACTAATCGATTCAAAACCTGTAATATAACATGCATAGGTAAATTAATAATACTTTAAGATAAGCATACAATATGACGATACATGACCGTCTATGACTAAGGCGAATACGTTGTGTGGACACACACACATACTTAAGAAGCAATGTACGTGAGTAAACGAGGTATGGAATTTCCCCTCACTTAATGTCGATGTCGCACTTCTTGAAGTGTGCGACAAGTGGATTTTTGCTGTATGCGCTACTGATGTTTCAAGAATAGCAAGAATTTAAACGAAATTAGAATAGGTCCAAAGATTGACAAATGTCTTCGCACCTATAAAAAAATCGCTATTAAACCCACCTCTAGTGACAATTGTTCTGCATATTCACCGTGTAATTCTTACGTAGTACGTACGGTTTACTCACATTTCTCGTGTTTCTTAACCATTGAAAAGTTTTAAGCAATGTATATTGTATAAATTATTACTTCACAGTAGGTATTTACCTATTTATGTATACATGAACACCGGATGTTTATTATAAATTGCGACCTTCCGTTAACATTAATATACATACGGCATATACATACATCGGTAAATATAATACTACTCATACTTTCATACATGAGCTATTCCGCAATGCCCCAGCAATGCTTAGCTAGGTAGATACAATTTGCAACAAAGTATCGATTAAAATAGTATTTTACAATATAAGTTCGGTAAGTTGCTTTTACTGATCGAGAAAATGTTGCGAAAACAAGACCCGCTGGGTCGAGTTTTTGCAATTTTCGAGATCAGTAAAAGCACTTAACACATCGCGTATTGTATAATATTTTTTGCACGATCGATTTAAAATAATTAAAGAATAAAAATATGTTAAATAAAAAATAAAATTCGGACAATATAGGTGAAATTTATATTTCTATGTTATGACATAGAATGCCATGAATAAATATTATAAATATTCATAACAACCAATACGAATCTTTGTAGTGACAATTGACAATTATATTTATAAATAAAAAATTAAGTGTCAATATTTCACTGGCGTGAATATTTTTTTTTTTTGAATTTTCTATTAAAAAAATTGAGGAAAATAGTTTATTAAACTATAATATTAGTGAGAATAATGAAATTGATGAAGAATTTTATTTTTGGCTGCAAATTTATTTTCGTAAAATGAGAGGAAGATTATGAAAAAAAACCACAGAAAATTTTGAAGATTGAACGACCTTTTGAAATGTCAATAAAATAAGAAGATTAATTCCAACTATAATAATAATAATGTGCAAATTAGTGAAAATTTTAATATTAATCCATGTTATGTACCTAAATAATGCATAACATTATGCATACTAATACAGTGAAAATATCATCACTAAAGTAAATTTAATTTAGAAAAATAAATTTGCAGGTCAAATTATTTTGTGAAAATTTACAGTTGATAATTATGTAAATTATTTAATTTTGTCTAAGTTTCACTGACTTTTTCAAAATTTTTAACAACGATGGCAGTGGAATTTTAACTGTCATTAATTTTTTTTATTTAAAGCTTGTCATCAGTTACTTTTGATATTTCCTTGAAATTTTAGTGTGTTTTGTGATCTGTAAGATATTTCTGATATGTATTTAATTATTATGGTGGCTTAAAATGTCTGGTGATAACTCTTGTGCTGCTAAATTTTGTTTAAATAATTCAAAACAAAATTTAAATTTATGTTTTTTCTGAGTGCCGTTTGATGCAAATTTGTAAGTATTATTATAATTTGAATGCTTATGTAAAAATACGTTAAATAATAAATAATTATTAATATTTTATAATAGGTAATTCAGTTAATATTTTCGATTTCGACAGTGGTTGGTGCTAATAGGTCGTGACGATCTAAATTCTCGTGTTGAATACTGTCATCAATTTCGCGTTTGCTCAATTCATTTTGAAGAAAGTTGCTTTTAGTTGTTCATATAATTTAACATGACCATTATCAACCCTCAATATCACATGAACAAACACATACAATCACATAAGTAAAAAAGGACATGGATAATTGTTTGTACTTATATCAAAAAAGCATAGAAAGTGCGTTTCGCTACTGCCTATGGTAATAATCTTTTATTTATACTGTGCTATAAGGATTCCAACACTTTCTCCGGAATCCTAAAAAACTCTTATAAAGATGTTGTCAAAATAAATTATTTTTTATTGTTTCTCTAAAAGTGAACGCACAATTTTATTGACATTTCCGTAACATCAAAATTGCGATGTTTCAAATCATTAATTTTTCCTATGAATTTTAATTTCCATTTTTATTAATCATAGTGATGATTTATTTGAGTTCATCTTACATATTATAAAATCATAACTTACATAATTACATACGCATACATTTTATAATATTAAAATTTTCGGAATTCAACCACATAATAGAAAATCACCGACATATCACAATATACTACAGCGCCGGTCTCTTTGATATTCAAACATTTAAAATTATGTTATTTAAAAAATTAATAATAGAAGAAAATACCTACATCGAAGAATCGTAGCGCGTAAAAATATAATAATTACGCCTAGTTCTAAACTATCCCGCCGCGGTTAAGTATTAATATTAATAGTAATATTAATTAACAATTAATTACTTCAAATATTTACTTTTTTTTTCAAATTTAACTTTAAGGTAGCTGCGGATTGGTGTAAGTCAAATCAAATAAAAACGTTTTAAGGGTAGGTTTACTTGTGTGTCGTTAAAAAAAATCGATTTCTTCTTTTGCAGAAATTGGTAGCTAATTATGTGTAGAATATGTTCCTAAAGTGATTTTGCTGAAAGTAATTTAAAAACAAGATTCTTGCACATTAACCGAATCCAGCTTTCTATAAAAAAAAAAAATTCAAAAAAATTCATCAAGTGCGTGTTTTTGATACGCACTAAGTAATGTCACCTCAGTGAAAGTGTTAATTTATGATTTTTTGGCTCGTTTTTAAGTACAGTGAGAATACAGCCCTCTTGCGTTTATTCATTATGCATGTACAATTCTACAGCCCTCTTGCGTTTATTCAATATATGCATGTACAACTCTATAATAATCTTTCCCCCACTATGATCACATAACGATTTTAATATGTCATCCTTCGATGACAGAAAAACGTAGTTCACGCAATAATGAGTATTAAATATAAAATTTTGAAAATACGTTTCTTTATATATATTTTATAATATCTCGGAACTACATTTTTGGAACTGGTGGACTCGATAACTCAAAGACTATTCGATGGATCCTTTTTTTTTATTTTTTTTTAAAGATAATTCAATTCTTCGGCACCTCTACCTAAGTTCGATACACTTTCAATTATTTTTTTATTTTAAATTTACTTTAAAGAACGAAAAATAAGACAAAAATCGTAATCAAAAGTTCAAACATCCGCCATTTTTTTTCTTTCAGCAATTTATTGATATTATAGGCAGAGGTGCCGGTACTCTTCATATATTTTATAAATCTTTTTTGTTTTTGGATTTCGGTGGGATATAGATGGCGCTAGGATGTCCACCAACAAGGCATTGGATTTTCGGATCGTGACACTGTACTATCTATAAAATATACACTTTTTAATATTTTTCTTTGAAAAAATTTTTTGTGTAGTTTAATACTTAATAAATATGTGCACAAAATTTGAAAATGATATTTACTTCCGTTCTTGAGAAAAAAATTCTAGAAAAATACATAATTTTTAAGGACTCTCGAGTAAACCTCCCCTTAATGATGTCAGACTATTTTTAACTAATTTGGCCAATACGATCTAATTTTTGGAAATTTTTTAATTTTGAAAATTCTTCCATGTTAAGAATTTTCTATAATTTTCTTGTCCTGCACGCACATCATAATTACAATATACATAATTGTAATTCGTGTAAATGACGATTGAAAATTTGGTGGCGTCTATTTTAAATAAAATAATACTTGTAATTTTTTGCATTCGATTTTACAAACCTGTGAAAGAGTTAAAATCAAAAAAATAGTTTTGAATCCCATGTTCACTTTTTTTTTTTTAAATTTAATTAAAAAACCAATTTATCAGTATTCAGTTTAGAAAAAAGATTAATTTGTTACAATTCCATCTAATTATTTTGATAGGTTGAACAAAATATTTAATCTTATTTCAAGCGTTAAAAACATTTTTTTACTTGTTTCAACTAAATCAACAATCATACGTACATAATATATATACATTTACATAAATACTTGTAGCTACACTGTAAAAAATATTTACAAAATACATCACTCTTAAAATAATAAATAAAAAGTAAAAAATTTAAAAAAAATTAAAACGCTGCGCTGGCCTTATTATTAGTCTAATAGAGAAAAGTCAGTGCATTTTCAGGCAATTTATTGTTTTTATTTTTTAATATACGACTATTGGAAATGTTATATTATGTATCCGTATTGGTAATTGACATGGGGGCGGGACTGTAAAAACATCGTTGAGTATTGTGTGAAGGAAAAATCCACAAAAGTACGTATTTATTTAAATAAAAAATTTATGTTATATTTAAGTAAGACATTTAATTGAGCTTTTTCGAATTAAGTTAAAAAAAATGTTAATACTGAGAAAATTCTCCCAGTTGGGCATTTAAAAGAATGTGGAAAAAAATGAAGAAAGCTTAAACAGTGATGTTGTCAGTCTGACTGTGTTTACAAAGTCCCAGTTTAAAAGAACGATCACATAAAATTAACGAATCAGTTTCTAAAACGAAAATATAATGGAATTTAGCAAAGTAATTTTGTTTTTCTTTTATTTAAAATTAGTATATTTTTGTCCAGCAGATATATCATAATCAAAATGATCAGTTTTCAGTAAAAAAAATTTGGGGAGACAGGTCTACCCACACTGTCAACTTCCCCATTGGGTATCCTTAAAGACTAGAGACTACTGTACATAAATAATTCTTTTTTCATTTCAGGGAGCTACTCTTCCCGAACCCCCGACAATGGTTTTGCCCCTTGCGCCCCACTGGGGGGCTTCGCGCCTTGTATCTCGTGGGGGACTCCACCCTTCATTAAACAAATCATATCATCATTTTTTCTCGAGATATGAGACAATAAATATTTCACAAAAAGTTTTTTATTATAAAAAACAAACCGCTAATCCGAATTGGTTGAAAACTTTATCCGGTCTTCATTTTCTAATTACGCTTTTAATGAAATGAGTCCGGAGTTGACATCATCATTTATTCTCGAGATATGCGAGACGAAAAAAAATTCACGAACGAATGCACACACAAACATCACGTTAAAAACGATTGATTCGGGTTCTAGTAACCTTGGAACGTGGAGATAAGTCCAAATTAGCGATTCGTGAAATCGGACCCATTACAATAACTTCCAATGGGAAGTTAAAATACGGTTTCTAAATATGAAACAAAAACAGGGCAAAGATTCAAACTTGTACATTTCCGAATCATTTTTTTTACAGTGTACTATAACATATATATATATATATATATATATATATATATATATATATATATATATATATATATATATATATATATATATATATATATATATAACCTGTGTGAGACATCTGATTCGATTTTAATAAAAAATTTATTCCGACTGTAATACATTTTAGTGATTTGAACTTGTCAATATATTAATTATGGACTTTATAATTAAGAAGCATCCGAAGTTTATTTCCTCTGTTACCAGTTATTTGTATTTAAATTTTTATTTCAATTCGTTTGAATAGGATATCCGTGTGAAATCCATGTGCTGTAAAAATATATAAAAATATTGCTTAAGATATTCTATATAGGTATATATGGAAAAAAAATAATCAGGATATGTTTTGCATGTTTTAAAGATCTATAACACTGATTTTTCTTCAGGATGTTAATATATCTTTTAGTAGATAAAATTAACTTTCGAAATATTTATTTTGTGAAAATCCATTTAAAAACGTTCGTGCGTCAAACCTAATAGCAGATAAAAATTTTAATTTTAGAGAATTGACAAGTTCAGTTACATAGTTATCTTCCCTCAAAGATTTTAAGGCCTTCATAGATCATTTCTTAAAGTAATTGACGATTAAAAATCAAATTTTTAACACAGAGCTATTAGGAAAAAATATTCTAAACAGCATTTTTTCATTTTAAAAATTATAGTATGTATATTATAAGAGTAGATACCATAATAAAAAATGTTTAAAAATATTCTTTGAAATATGTAATTTATATAATTGCACAAAAAACATCGTGTTCACGAACGTTAAAATGAAATATTAATTATTGAAATTAATATTCGGGTAGATTTTGATGTGTAAACGTACATAATATACATACAAGGTCAAATCAGACTACTAAATTTCAATCAACAACTGTGTATGCATTGATGTCATAGATCAGTACATAGGTGGTACGTATAGCAATCACCCATATACACGACACGATATGACACATGAACAAGTACAAGCTCTGTATGCATAACATACAGGTATAGTGTTTTGTGGTACATAGCTACATAACATTATTCTGTAGCGTTTTGTGGACGCGCTCGAACGTCTTTAACCATTTTGCAGTTGACTATTTGACCTTCGATTAAATTATTACTATTTTTAATAAATATACTTGTTTGATAATGAGCATATTGATCGAAACATAATAGTTTTCAAAATAAAAGTGATGTTTTTTGCGAAAATATGATCGAAAAGAAATTGGCACCGCGCCGGAAGTTATGAAATATTTTTGTAAAAAAAAGATTTTGATGACTAAAATAATTTTTTTTGTTTATAAGTACCTAACTAATAAAATAGGTAATTAAGTTTCTGTTGGAGTAATTACTGATCTCAATGGAGCAATTTAGAAGCAGTTTAACCATATATGAAAAACAAAACGATTTTTCAACTTCTAGCATCAACTTCTTTCCGATGAAGTATACCATAAAGTAACGCTCAAATCTATTAAAGTCACAAATTTTTTTGAGCTGTTTTTTTGAGCCCAAAAACATTTCTATGTTTAAAAATTTTCCTAGCTGGTACTATTTGCGTTGAATAGAGATAGCGACAAATTTTAATTGATGCCTGAGCCATCAAAGAGTTCCCGAATATCTCACTAGAGTGTTTCAAATCATCCGACATTATGAGAATACTATTTTAACTACCAGCATAATTAAAATCTTTTCAACATAAACATAAAATTTCACGTCACGCCCTTTCTGTACATAATATATTATACCGTAGCGGACATGGTAACGGTAATAATTGGTTGATTTTCATTTTTGGGATGTTTGTCCGTAATATATTCAAATAATAGCACTCGCTAACTGTTGTGACTTTTTTAACGTGTGATTTTTAAAATATTTTCTAATAAATTTTAATTAGTTATTTAACTAAGGCCCGATTCACACTAACGTGCCGATGTCGATACGCTCCCGCTCCACTCTCGCTCCGATATAATCTTGTTGTGTTCACATTACAGTGCTCGTTCTCTATTCACACTATGGTGCCGTTTTCGCTCCACTCTCGCTCCGGTCTCGTTTCGATACAATTTTTTTTCCATATTTTAAACACTATTGATTTGGAGAACATTATATCAGAATACATATCTACATATCAATTCGTTGTATATGTATCATAATGTATTAGCAAGACGTAGCGTCGTTGTGTTGTATCATGTTTTCCTAATACAATAATTTTCAAATAAATGAAAAAGGCTAAAAAACTAGTGATGAGCAAATGCAAGACCAAGACCAAGACTTGGCAGTCTTGGTCTTGGTCTTGTTCTTGCATTAAGAGGCTTGGTATTGGTCTTGCTAGAGCAGTTTGTGTCTTGGTCTTGGTCTTGCTAAATGCAGTCTTGGTCTTGGTCTTGGTCTTGTTATTGCTAAAAAATCTTGCATTTTTTTATTAGCGATTTTTTTCTTCTAAAATCAGAATTTTTACTATCTTTACGTATTAATTATACTTTCAAACTATTTAAAATAGTTTAGCAAGAGTCTTGCTTTTTTCTTGGTCTTGCTCACTTGAGTCTTAGTATTGGTCTTGCAGCCATACTTATAGTCTTGGTCTTGGTCTTACTCTTGGTATACATAATCTTGGTCTTGGTCTTGGTCTTGTAAAAAAATGTGAGACCAAGACAAGACTGCAAGACCAAGACTAATTTTGCTCATCACTACTGAGAAACGGAGCGGAGTGGAATTAAAAAAGTGTCCATTAGAGACAGATCTGCTGATATAGTTTCGATACCGCTCCGATAAAATATTGTCTGAGTAGTATTGGTATTGGAGCGGTACCGCGACTGATATCGGAGCAATGATGTATACACTCATTGTTTCTTGTGTAAGAATATTTTATGAAATCGGGAGCGTAGCGATATTGTACTGAGAGGGGAGCGTTAATGTGAATTGGGCCGAACCCGTTCAAGACGATTTAAATTTTGTTAACACAATTTTGACCCTATCAGTACTACCTATTGTTGAGTACTTGTACAAATTTGTACATCCTTTATCACTGTTCAATCGAACTCGTGATTCTTTAAGAAAAATCTCACGCTCCCGTTTTCATACTGTGCACGGCTACAATGTATCGCGTCGCTACTTGTACAGTTCACATCACATCGCATGTTAAAGGGTTGGCGATATTATTTTATTTTTGTGATCATGCTGTGAGGGGTGTGATTTGATGAAATAATATTTTTTACAATGTCACGTAGGATATTTTTATGTCTTATTGATTGTATATTGATTTTTTTTGTTGGATAAAGACGTGGTCGGAAGTCTTTTTTAGTTTCTTTTTGCTGATTTGACGATACTTTTTTTTTTTTTTTTGATAATATCAACGATTTTTTTATGAATGTCAAGAAAAAGACCGTTAGAAATTGATTTTATGAGAACGGTTTGGTTTACTGTTTCATTTTTGATATCTTTTCAATCTTTTAAATATTGAATTTGTCGTATATAATGTTCTAAAATTCATTCTAAAATTAACCCTAGAATCATACATTGGTCTACGAGTCAAGTTAATCATACATCGGCGTCATTTTGACAAATGGACTTTTTACGGGGAGTTTTAGAGTTTATTTGCAAAAAACATTTTTTTTACATAACAATACTACAAAAGCGAACAAAATATTTAAAGAAAATTGGATTTGGAAAAATTTCTTAATATAAATATTTATTAATTTTTTTAATCTTTTTATCAAAGCATATTTTCATTGTAAAAATTAAAAAATAGATAAATACATCAATTGTATCATAAAACATGTCTTTCAAATAATTAATTTATGAACTATTATCAGTCAGTGGAGTCAGTGGACATGTGTGACTTTACAGAATGTGAAATTTCTCAGTCATAAATATTTCTATAGATATGTAGTTATTTCCCCATTAGGCACATTTGTAAATTTTCTAAAATTTGTTAGTAATTTTTCGAATAAGATTTCAAAAAATAATAAAAATTAAAATATTTTCCACAAAATAAATTGTTAATCTTTTATTAAGTCATTCGAAACGCATTCTTTAGTTTTCGATTCAATATATTAAAATTTCAGTATTATGTCGTCTCTATAAGTCAAACAGCTGTAATCATCTTTCACATTATCATAATCATTGAATAAATTAATTATACCATCCATATCTTTAATAAATTTTAGAAAAATTAGGAGAAGTTTTATATGTGGAGTACAAAATCTTTAAAAAAAAACATCGGTTAATCATACATCGTCGTCCTTTTGACGCACACTGTTTCAGTATAAAAAAAACGACAATAGCTATAAACAAAATTTATACGTCTTATGTGTTATAGTAACAAATAAATTAGATAACAGAAGTTTCACAGCAAGCAGGTAACGACAAGTTGTAGTATTGGAGTAGGTAGAGAAGTTCGTTCGTCGTTTTGACGAGTATGTATGATTCTAGGGTTAATTACTTGTTTTAAGGGGAGATTCACCAAAAAAAAACATAAAAAACTCGAGCTTTTTTTAATATTTGTTTTAAAAGTGCGTTAAAGTATAAATGGCTTTGAAGTCGACACTGCAAGATTTTTCCATCTTGATGGTTCCTGGTGTTCTGAAATCCCCAGTGAACCAAAATAAAAAAATCAAGAATTTTGGGAAAATATACATATACAGTTATGGCACTAACTAGGATCTAAGAAAAAAAAAAAAAAAATAAAAAACTAGCGAGAAATCGCATTTTGAAAATAAATTTTCAAAAATCACAGCTTTTTCTTTCTACTATAAGAAGCTGTCATTTAGAAAATATACTACGGAACCAAAAGATCCTAGTTTCTGCCAAAATAAAGGTATATCGAGCAATAATATATATTTTGATTTATGTCGATATCTCAAATACATTTTGAGATACATGAAGAACCATGTCAAAAAACGCACTTTCGAGAAAAAAGCATTAAAAGCGAACTCAATAAATTATAAACAAACCCAACCTAACCTAATCAAACACAACCAAATAAAACCTAACTGATCAAACTTAAACTAACTGAACTCAATAAATTATACATATATAAATCCTAACCAAACCCAACTTGAACTAACCGAAATCAACAAATTATAAACAAACCCAACCTAATCTAACCAAACCCAACCTAAACTAATCGAACTCAACAAACTGTAAACAAACCCAACCTAACCTAACCAAAACTAGCCTAAACTAACCGAACTCAACAAATTATAGACAAACCCAACCTAACCTAACACAACCAAATAAAACCTAACTGATCAAACTTAACCTAAACTAACTGAACTCAATAAATTATATATAAACCCTAACCAAACCCAACTTGAACTAACCGAAATCAACAATTTATAAACAAACCCAACCTAATCTAACCAAACCCAACCTAAACTAATCGAACTCAACAAACTGTAAACAAATCCGACCTAACCTAACCAAAGCCAGCCTAAACTAACCGAATTCAACAAATTATAAACAAACCCAACCTAACGTAACCAAATACAACTTAACAGACCTTAACAGACTAACCTAGCCAAACAACACCTAAACTAATCGAATTCAATAAAAGGTAACCAAATCCAACACAACCCAACCAAATAGTATACGCTTAATTGTGTAAAGCAGGGGTGGCCAACCCGCGGCCCGCGGGCCCCATGTGGCCCGTCTAGAATTTTTTTTTTGCCCGCGAGATTCATCACACATATACAAAATATGTTTATTTTGTAATGACCAAGGTAGTGAAAACCAATGTATTAAAAAAATACATAATATATGGGTACATATAATTTTATATGCGGCCCGCGGAGTTATGATGCGCTTCCAAAGTGGGCCGCAAGATCATTTGGGTTGGCCACCCCTGGTGTAAAGAGTCGCTCTTGAGATTTGAGACTATATAAATACTTATTTAGTCTCAAGTCTCAAGGGAGGCAAATTTCATTGTTAGATAAAATTCAAATAATTTTGTTCTTATTAGTTAATAGATTGTACAACGGTTGAATTGTCTTCAGTTAAAATGTTGTTAGGTTGAATTGTCGTCGGTCGATCTGTCGTTAGATTGATCTGTCGTTAGGTTGAACTGTCGGGGTTCAACTGTCGCGGTTGAACTGTCTGCGATTCACTAGTTGCGGCACCTGTTTAAAAATTTCGAACAAAAATAATCAAATGAAAAACAATGATTTTAATTATCGATTACTAAAACCACGCAATTAATAATCATCGATTACTGAAATCATTTGGTTATTTATCTTATTGAATCAGATTTATTAAGATGTAAGTTCAGTACTAAGATGGCCTACGCAATAGTATGAACCGTATGGCTTATGTACATAAGGTGGAAATTTGAACAACATGAATGATATTTGGTATTGTCCCTTTCATAAATTATCATGTCCCTTTCAATACAGTCTATTGATGAAAGGAACAAAATGCACTTTTTTTTAAAACTGAGAAAAATTACAACTAACAACAAAAAAATGTTTATTATTGGATTTTATTTCAAGAGTAAGATAACTGAAGTTTCTAATTCCGTTCGTAAATATTTAATTTGTTATCTCGTTTATTTACTAGAACGCTTAAAACAAAAACTTCCCTTTCATGCCACTTGTCCCCTACAAGTATCACAAATAAAATTTTCTCACCTATCGCAGAAAAAAAATAAACAATAGAACAACTTTTCACACTCTTTGTGTATGAGATTGCGCCTGCAGCGCCACGCAAACGCGCGGTTCCCTCACTGTCTGTTTGCGTGCGACATTAATGTGGCTCAAGTTAAGTTTCCATAACTAAATTAATTTAAATCGAACCTATTATTTATAATATCTTAAAATCTATAATTAAAAGAATAAAAATAAAACATAAATATTAGTATTAACGGTACTAAAAAAAAAAAATTAAGAAACAACAATTAATTTTTATAATTTTTAATTTAAAATATGAATTAATAATTTTATTAACGATATACAATAAAATTAACAATACACTTATGAATGGATAACATACATTAAGTTTGTATGTATGTGTATGATTTTTTAGCGCCAGTTAGCCAACACCGGAACTAACAAAGATGAATATGGTTAACAGTTAAGTTACATAGTCAGTCATTCAGGTGTTCGCTCCTAGCTTAACTCCAGCTACATACATATTAAGCTACAGTTCTTCGACGATGGTAATTTGTTTAGACATAATATTATAATATTTAAATTACACATATTATTACAAAACAATACAAGAACAAAGTTTTTAAAACAGAAAATAGTGTAAAACAGTTTGAAACATCGTAGAGTGAGACAGAAAATTCACCAAGTGCATATTGAACGCGCATTAAATCTGGGTGCCTTAGGGCTTCAAGGATAAAATGTAGAACATTTAAGTATAATTTTTGTTTGTCAGTTTGACCAATGTAGAAGCTATCGCAATCTTGACAATTTATTCCACTCCATCATCAAATTTTTTTGTATAATATTCACCCGCCTAATGATGATTATATGGATCGAAACATGTCAAAATTAATTGAATAAAAGTGGTATTTTTGAAAATTAAAGTGTTCTATTAACTTTTCTTTTTGAATATTTTAAACTTTGTCTACATCTTCGAAAATTACCGACAACACTTAGCCGAAATAATTTTAGTTGAGTGTTTTTAGCAAATGTTAATATCTATAATTTGTTCATATTTTTTGGAACCAACATAACAGTTTAAAAATTATGGTAGAAAATACAAGTTGTTCGCCAGTTTGAAACTGAATATTTCGCAAACGTGGCTTAAAAATGAAAAATGGTAAGAAGAACCTTAACTTCATTTTTCGCGTTCTTTCTAACGACATCCCACACGATGTGGTACGTGAGAAAAAATTTCCATTTTTGTTATACTTTCCAATGTCGGAAAGTACCAAAAATGTAGGAATTACGGAGGTATGACCGACTAACTGACCGACAAACCGACAGATAACGAATATGATGAAATTAAAAGAGATTTTTTTTTGAACCCTAATATCATACAAATTGATAAGTAAGATTGAGTAGAAATGGAATAAATAAAGACAGATAAAATAGCGTAAAAATACCGAGGGTACCAAAAGAATCGTACCATAGTTATTCAGCAGTGAATACTACCCGAAATTAAGGTACACTGGAATTCCAATGATACGTAGTGGTCGCTGCAAATTTAAAGGAAAGTACCTACGTAAAATCGGAAGATCAGGGGCGTCGGCAATCTTTAATGTGGAGGGTTGATAAATAATTATTTGTCTGATATCGATAGTTGTACGACTGACTGTCCATAATTATGGATAGTTTCAATTATCGACAGTCTCTCACCACTACTGCAGTTTAAGAAAACTACAATATTGTTAGTGTGAAAAAATGACCTAGCCCGCCTATGTCATTTAGGCCGATTTTGCACTCACACAAAATAAAAAGTTTATGATGCAAGAAAAAGTTAACATGCTGCCATCTCTAGGTTCATATTAAAAACACACCTAGACAGTTTTCATTTCAATAATTAGACCTTTATATATAATTGGGCCCAATATCTCAATTCGATAAAATTTGTTAGTTAGGCCTTTCTTGTTCTCAACGCCTCATATGTATGTTGATTATTTATTATTGTTTCCATAGTTTCAAAGTATGCTTTGGCAAAAATCTGAACATCTTATCACTGACATTATAAATTTAAAAAAATTTTACTAGGTACTTAATTAAATTTTATTTTAATTATTTATGTTAAATTTTACGAAAAAAAACATGTGCTCATAGAAAAAGTATAGTGTAAAATACGTGGAAAAAGCTTATTTCACACTTGTACAATATACTATTTTTGATTGCTAGCTTTTTGAAATACGTTGTAACAAGCGTGTAGAGTATGATATCTCACACGCTGAGGAAGATAATTTGATTTATTGTTATAATTAAGTATAGTTAAGTGTATCCGGCCCCGATTCTAATGCAACATGACTACTTATTTCTTGTACATAATATAAACTATGTATGTATAAAGGTACAAACAATTATAGTATACCTAATACATTTTTTAACTTGAAGCTACTTATTAAAAAAAAAAATTAAATATAAATATCCAACAGTGCAACATTGCATAAAAATAAAAATAAAACTCGCATGTATAATCAGGTGTCTCACGGCACCCGAGGACGTCTCCGCGGGGGTGATCGCGGAAATGTAGTAAAAGATAGTCAATGGATCATCTTCGGGTACAGATAATATAAATAGTACCTATCGTAAATCTAATCATTTAGCTATTATAACTGCGAATGAACTGATACGGTTTTTGCACGCAGCATCTAATAGAAAAATTTGGGGGACAAGTCTATCCACACTGTCAACATCCCATTGGATGCCCTTAAAGACTATTGCAAATGAATAATTTTTTTTTTAATTCAGAGGACTCCTCTTCTGGACCCCCGGTAGAGGCTTTACCTCTTGCACCACACCGGGGGCTTCGGGGGCTCCACCCTTATCAAACAAATTATAACATCATTTGTTCTCAAGATACGCGAGACAAAAAATATTTCACAAAAAGTTTCTTATTTCGTTTTTCCGTTTAGTATTTTTTTTTTTTTAATTTTACAATAATTTACTGGCGTTTTTAACATCACAGAAGGTTCTTAGGCCATTATATAATAAAGACATAGTAAAAAATCCTTATAATCTAAGTTATGTTAATAAAGTTAATTCCGTTTTTTTATCACAAAAAACAAACCGCTAATCCGAATTTGCTGAAATCTTTATCCGGCCTTCATTTTTTGATTACGCATCTAATGAAATTAGACCGGAATTGATATCATCATTTGTTCTCGAGATATGCGAGACGAAAAAAAATTCACGAACGAACGAACGCACACACAGACATCACGTTAAAAACGATGGATTCGGATTCTAGTGACCTTGAAACGTGGAGATATGTCAAAATTAGCGATTCGTAAAATCGGATCCATTACAATAACTTTCTACGGGAAGTTAATAAAAGAAAATGCACTACCAATGGTGGGTGGCACACAGCTTCCTCGTACGCATAGTAGACATTTCTCGAATGCTTAAAAAGTTGTCGACATTTAGTCTGAAATATATGGTAGACTAAATGGTCGGGAAACGACATTTCATATTACACGAACAAATGTTATTCCAACTAATGATGGAAATGTTTCCAAAAGACAATAATTCTATTTAAAAATAATGAATTGCTTTTAATTAAACATTTCTCTAGTGCTTAGGAAAGTGTCGACATTTATTTGAATTAAATCGTATGGATGAAGTGGTCGGAAAACGACACTTTATATTACACGAACAAATGTTTTTCCAACTGATGCCGGAAATGATTCCATGTTACAAGAATTATATTTAAAATTAACGATTATGGCGAAAAGATTTAGTCCACACAATATTATCCGATCCTTTATCGGACCATGATTGAAAAAAGGTTGGGAAGCGCTGGTGTAAATGTTAAAAAATATTCGGGAAGACGAAATTCATCAAAAATTTACAGGGTACTAACGTCATTAACTTTCAAATTTTAAAAGCACTTGAATTATTGGTCATTATAATTTGAAAATTTTTCAATTAAAAAAAAATTTATAACATTAAAACTTTCAGTAAATTCCTACTTGCTTATAATTTTGATTTTAATTTAATTATCACGAAATAAATCGTCGAATTAATGTATTTTTCAAAATTTAATGTGCATTTTTGTTTCATCGTTGCACAAAATCAAACAACAATTTTTGTCATTAAAATTTATTTTGGGTATTTTATTTCAACGTTCAAAGACTTTACTGTAAATTTTTGTATCGTACATTTATAATCAGAAATCTTTGTGTCTTTCATAATTCACAAATAATTAATAGATAGGCGTTTTTCTATTGCAAAAATAAAAAAAAATTGGGGGACAGGTCTACCCACGCTGTCAACTTCCCGTTAGGTGTCCTTAAAGACAAAAGACTACTGTACATAAATAATTATTTTTCCATTTCGGGCAACTTCTCCCCTGGGCCCTCGATAGAGGCTTTGCCCCTTGCACTATACCGGGGGCTTCGCCTTCTGTACCTAAGGGTGGGGGCTCCACCCTTATCAAACAAATGATAACATCATTTGTTCTCAAGATATGCGAGACAAAATATATTTCAAAAACAGTTTCTTATTTCGTTTTTTTTTTTAATTTTATAATAAGATACTGGCGTTTTTAACATCAAGGAAGGTTCTTAGGCCATTATATTGCACAGTCCCTGCACCGCCTTCATGAGCACAGTCGATCGCAGGATTCAAATCCTCGACCTATTCGGGTGATAATTTTCGACTTTAACATTAATTCAAATGATAAAAACAAACCACAAGGTAATGACCCTTTTTTTAAAAAATTATCGAAAGTCAACCACAGAAACATACATATTCCTTTAATTAATGAAATTTCCAACTCCAACCCCAACCCCACAGTTTTACATACGTAAAATGATTAGTGGCCGAGAATATTTTCAGTAAAATATAATGATAACCTAATTACAGATAAAAAATCGTAGCTTGAACTTTTTTTACGTAGGTCTCCTTCGGTGTGCATACCCACATAATTTCAAATCATATTTTAAAACCGGAACCAAAATGGCGTACGAATTACATTAAAAAAAGATATACTTTGTATATAATGACAACGCCATTTTCACATAGACAACAAACGACCAAAAAAAATTTTTCATATGAAAAAATTTCCAATGATTTTAATTTTGATAAATGGTTAAACTTGTGGTAATGTGAGCCCTTTTTTGCGGTACAAAATATATAGAGGAATTTTTGGTAAAAAATCCATATAATCTATGTTATCTTAATAAAGTTAATTCTGTTTTTTCACCGCAAAAACAAACCGCTAATCCGAATTTGCTGAAAACTTTATCCGATCTTCATTTTTTGATTACGCATCCAATGAAATTAGTCCGGCGTTGATATCATCATTTGTTCTCGACATATGCGAGACGAAAAAAAATTCACGAACGAACGAACGAACGAACTAACGAACGCACAGACATCACGCTAAAAACGATGGATTCGGATTCTAGTGACCTTGAAACGTGGTGATATGTCAAAATTAGCGATTCGTAAAATCGGACCCATTACAATAACTTCCTATGGTAAGTTAACAAGCAAAACCAAAAATAAAAGTCAAAGAAAACAAAATTCTTTTGACACCTTTTCATTTTATTCAAAAAAAAAAAATTAGTTGGCCCATAAGAGCCCGTGTTAAAATTACAAAATTTTAAAATCGTTTTATTTGTATTATTGGTATTGAATGTATTGAATTAAATAAATATCTAGAGAAGTTTCGTTAAAATCCTTTGAAAAATCGTTTTTCGAACCAACTACCTTAAACAGTACCTAAATAAAATCGAAGAAAAAAAAATTAAAATTTGATTATGACGTTTATATTAACCCATCCAACTAAACGATTTCTTTTTAATAAAAAATATAAATTTTTGGCTACAAATTTTTTTTTTCGACTTTACAATGGCGCTACGCTAACTTCCAAACCATTGAATTAAATTTTTTGTAAAGTGTACATTAAATAAATGTTTGGTGATTTAATTTAATTGTTAGACACTCATGTAATTACCGCAACACACGGTAATTTCCTAGACAACTGATTAATTATTAAACATCCATTTACATAATAAACCATTGGGGAGCGTACTCGAAAATTGATGTTTTTTTTTTCTTTTACAAAAATTGAATTCTATTATTACCGTGTCTTGTTTTGATTCAAAAACATGGTTTTAATTAGTAAATTAGAATTTATAATGTGATGTGCCCTATTGTAGAACAGTAAATATTTGAATGAACATTTTTTGGGAAAGTTATTAATTACTAGCCGTGTACCCGATGGGGTTTCCCATCGACAGCATCTTTTTATTAGGTAGTCACTTTCTGCTCACTTTTAATGTTTTTCAAAAACTTAAATCAATACCACGTTTCTAACTTCAAAAGTGAAGAACTTCCCATACGAACTGTCATTTTCTGTTTTAACCCCTTAGGAAATTTTCCAGAAACGTTTACACAACTGACTTTTATTTATAAACAGAAGCCTAAACGCCAATTTTCGTATCTCTTGTGTTAAATTTCGTCCTTCTAAACCCAACAGTTTAGGCTGTGCGTTATCTGTCAGTCAGTGTTAAAAATGTATTATTTAGCAGAAGATATATTACTTATGTTAATAGCCATAGTAACATATTTGTATATACCACTAACTTCAAAAATAACGAATTTCCATACAATTTTTCATTCCCTATTTAATCCACTTAAGGGACGAATTTTCAAAAATCCTCTCTTAGTGCTCACCTACGTTACATGCGGAACTTCCATGCAAAATTTCATGCTTCTAAACCCAACGGTTTAGGCTGTGCGTTGTCTGTCAGTCAGTCAGTGTTAGAAATTTATTAAGTAGATATTTGACGAACTTTTGGTGTGTTTATCGCCAAATAAAGTCAATTTCACAAAGTTTATAAAATTTAAATTTTGGCGAAAAATAAAGGTAAGAATATAATTATCTCTTGTTGGTGCTTTTTTGTTTTTATTTTATTTTTATTTTTTTTTTTTATTATCAATATTAGGGTAAAAGACCCCATTGTCGATCGGGGTTATAAGTCCGATCAGTTTTGAGATTTATATCTTAATGAAGTTATTTCTGAAAGAAACCTTTGATAAAAAAAATTATTATTAATAGAATGATTATTTTTCAATTTAAATTCACCTCACATTTAATGCCTCCTCACTTAATTTAAGAAATACATATATATATCGAAAAATTTTTGTTGAATTCGTGAATTTTTAATATGATGGATGATCATTATTCAAAACACATGAGTTATAAATTGTAACATTTTTCACCGAATTTTTAAAGTTATTAGCATAATAAAAGTATACAAATAATTGTTATTAGTCCACTTAAGAGATTAGGATAGCTAAATTAAATTTTATATGCGTTAAATATTATTTGTATGACTGATTCTTCTTGGGATCTGAGTTTTACAGTTAGGTACCGCATTTTGAGAATTATATATTGCATACCTATTTTATAAACATTTTTAATTAATTTTTGGGTTTAAAACACTTAACTAGCCGTTTTTATAATTTTACTTTAATATTTTATTTATTTCAGAACGTAAAATCAATTGAAAAATAATTAATATTGAATTAAAACTTCCAAATTGTTATTTATATAGGTATTTTCAAATAAAAACGTCAAACATAATATGTATGATATGTATGTATTACATCTGAAACGACACATACAGATACAATATAAACTAAATTTAACTGTTTAAAAATTCACAATGGTTAACGGCTAAGTCAGATCTTATACAATGTTTTTTTAAAAGATCAGCATAGAGCGAAACGAAATTGTGATTTTAATGGTTTATTTTATCGAATATTTAAACCGTTCTTGGCTTTTGCTTTGACGTTCTATGTTTCACTAGATGTCACTCTATGATAATACTCTATGACATATAGCCTCACCTAGTAGTGGATAGAGTGTCAAAGTGGCTGGAAGAGAATGGTTCAAATATTCGATAGTAGAAGGTACTTCATGTACATTAATGCGCGATTTTTCATAAGGGTCAGTGTATTGATCTTTCAAAGGAGGTTAATATTTTCTGTCCGCTTTTTTATAGACGTCAACAAATTATAAAACAAAAACATTAATAAATCAAAATTTTTGGGTTATATTTTCTTAAAAACATATCCATTGGATTAAAAAAAAACTTGGTTTCATACTTATTAAGAAAAAAAAATGGGTGTTTTGTTTATTTTTTAATTTTTTAAGCTAATTTAATGATACAGCTAAAAATAGTGATCGGTCATCGGGTCTCTTACCCTACTGAACCGTAAAAAAATACAATTTTATTTTTTGATTTGCCCATTGACTATTGTAAGTTGTGTTAAATGCACGTTATAAATCAACAGAGTAATCATAACTTATTATCAAAATCATAATTAATAAAAAAAGCATATTTTTTGTTTTTGATAAAATAATTTGTTTATTTTAATTGTTGCTAATAATAACTAATAACTTTTTAATCATTTGCATATAAGTAGGCACATACATTTAAAGGATAGGTACAGGAAAAAGCTTCATCTACTGATCAAGTTCTCTCCCCGTACCCTTCATATCCGAAATTAAAATGTTATTATACAAGAAATGGAAGGATAATTCAATAATTTTATCACACGATACAAAATTGTTGGCCACAGTATCAATTTATACAATATAATATATTTTATATTGTAATGGTCATGTCAGCGTGTTTTCTTATTATGAAACTTGTAGAATGGACATTAAACTAACTGCCCACTACAGCCTCTACAATATTATAGAGTTGATTTTATTTTTTTTACCATAAAATATATAGGTAATGAAAAGAATAAAAAAATTAAAAACATAAGATTTCTGAAAATCATGCAATAAATGTACGGTTCTTACGCAAAGTATAGGTATAATCTAAACATTTTTACAACATTTTTGAATACAAATTACAAATAGTGTTCAATTTATAATGTCTGTGCCCTTATCTCTAAATATTTATTCAATTCAATACCAATAATACGAGCTTATACCGAAGAAAATGGATCGACCCAATTTTGAGAAAAACGATTTCAAAGTTTTGTAATTTTAACACGGGCTCTTATAGAAAGACTATTTTTTTTTTTTTTTTTTTTAATAAAATGAAAACTTGTCAAAGGAATTTGATAAAAAAATAATATGTTATAAAATACAAAGTTACAAACCATATTTAATAAGAAATAAAAATCATTTACTACGCCGTTTTTGAAATATATTTTAAAAATATTATTTTAAAACGTTTTTACAATGCTTTTTCAACAATGCTTTTATATTGCTACAACATAAGCGCGCGGAAATTAAAAAAAAAAAACAAGTGGTACCTTTATAAATATAATAACTGAAGAATATTAATACATTATTTAATTTTTGATAAAAGAAAATTTTTTCGCTGAGATATAGTACGGTGCAGTTATTCAAAAAAACGGCCTAACCTCAACATCCAAAGTAACAGTTTCACTCCAACTCCAAATTGTTCTGTACAGTCCACATATTATTTGGCAAAAAATTACACCATTTTTAGACGTCGGGTTTTGGTGGGAACGGGGTAGAGGTAGGCAAATTAACGGTTTTTTTTTTAAATATTGCGGAAACTATGGAGTTTAGCGTAAAAAGTGTCATGTACAAAAATAATCTATATTAAATTGCGAACAAAAATGGTCCTGTGCATAATCTTGCTAAGGTGAACAGCTCCAGAGTTACGGAGGGTGTAAAAGTAGCAATTTTTATTATTTTTAGCCACTGCTGCACCTATCACCAGGTGCAGCAGTGGCTGAATGAGAAGAAGAATCCGCTCGATTGGGGGTGAAAGAAGATTGACGAACACCTGAGACCAATTACAACAGCACATCCTGCAGCTCCCGAGGAATTACTTTCCCCCGTAGTGTGCGCTTGCAAAGACGAATGTGTCGGTAACTACGAATGCAGAAAGAGTGGTCTAAATTGCTCAAGCATATGCGGTAATTGCTCAGGGCTAGGATGCGATAACAGGAATACGAACATCATAGACGAAGATTTAGAAGAGGACTAATCGCAATTTCCTTTTACAAAACACAATCCTGTATAAGAAAAATTACTTTCCTTAGTGATAATGTGTCATATTTTTTCCAAAAAATTTAAAAATACTAAAAATTCCTACTTTTACACCCTCCATAACTCTGGAACTCTTCACTTCAGCAAGATTATGCATAGGATTATTTTTGTTCGCAATTTAATGTACATCATTTTTGTATAAGCACTTTTTGCGTTAAACTGCATAGTTTTCGAAATATTTAAAAAACACTGACGAAAACCGTTAATTTGCCTACTTCTATACCCTCCTCCCCCCAAAACCCGACGCCCAAAATGGTGTAACTTTTTACCAAACACTATGTGAACTGTATAGAACAATTTGGGGTTGGAGTGAAACTGTTACTTTGGATGTTGAGGTTTAGGTCTAAGTGCACCTTACTAATATACTTTTGTACCTGACTATCTCGGAACAACTACGTTAAGTGCAAAGCGTTTTAAACTAAAGTAATGTAGGTATGCTTTGTACCAAAATTGAAATCTCCAACGTTTATTTCTACAACTATAAAAAATATTTAATAATAAAAATCATAATATCAAAAAAATATATTTGTGATATGTTTTTAACGATTGTGTCAACGATTCAAAACATGATACCAAATAATTCTCTATATTTTATGACTTCTATAAACAGCATTGATTTTATACTGTTTTACTTGCACTTCGGAGAGGAAAAGTATGCCTACCTGTATTATAAACATTCAAGAATATTTGATATTACATATTTTTTGTAGTGGCTTATTCCGTTGTGCAGTCCAATCTATACATACAATAAAACTATAACGAGACCGTTTCTGTACATGGAATATTTTTAACTTGCCATAGGAAGTTATTGTAATGGGTGCGATTTTAAGAATCGCTAATTTTGACATATCTCCACGTTTCAAGATCACTAGAATCCGAATCCATCGTTTTTAGCGTGATGTCTGTGCGTGCGTTCGTCAGTTCGTTCGTTCGTTCGTGAATTTTTTTTCGTCTCGCATTACTCGAGAACAAATGATGACATCAACTTCGGACTAATTTCATTAGATACGTAATCAAGGAATGAAGGCCGGATAAAGTTTTCAGCAAATTCGGGTTAGCGGTTTGTTTTTTGTGGTAAAAAAACAGAATTAGCTTTAATAAGATAAGATAGATTATATGTATTTTTTTACATAACATTATTATATAATGGCCTAAGAACCTTCCTTGATGTTAAAAACGTCAGTATTTTATTACAAATTTAAAAAAAATACCCCTGTCGCAGCATCCTGCATAACATAGCGAATTTCCATTTACAAAAGTACGTTTTTCTCGGAAACTAGTTGATATAGAGTAATTGTAAATAAGAAAAAACCTTCTTTATGTGATTTTTCCGCCTCATGCCGCCAAATTTTTTTCACGAAAAATTTCATTTTACGAAAAAAAAGATACAAATCAATTGAATTGTACAATACAATAGAACTGTTTGTCTTCATCTACAAGTTTGAAGTTGTTTATTATTTTCAGTCACCTAGCAACGCTATTTAATTTAAGTTAAATTTCTGTAAATTGTGTTTGCTGATTGGTTTAAAAGCTAAAAGTGAATTTTTTAATCCCTTGGGCCTAAAAGTGGCACTTTACTCCCTATTATGAGGGACTAAATCATGTGTTTTAGTCCCGGAATTGCAAAAATTTTTAAATAAATTGCATTAAATCTAGTTATATCTATATTACCTATATTAAATTGTATTAACTACACGAAAACTGTAACTGCTATTAAGAGGGGCTAGTTCCGGGACTTAATTTCTAAAATTTTAGGTGTTGAAACGCCGCGCCGGGGTAAATTTTTACAAAAAATATAGAAGAGACGAGCAAAAAAAAAGTGGTTGTCGTGGCTTACCATTTCTTCTAGATAAGGCCTATGCCCTTAAGGCGCTGATCAAAAATGAACAAAATTCATGGAAGGTGCCAAAACATAGTGGAACGACGTTCCGGTAAAATCCCTGGGAGGTGCCGGAACACCGTTCGAGATCCCGGAACACCCTTCCATCGCGTTCCGGCCTGGCTAGTTTGACATAGTTTTAAAGGTTTTTGGGATGATCTTTTTTTCTTAGGTCCTTAGAGTCTGGCCAGACTATTTGATTTTTTGGCTACAAATATTTTTTAAAATATAAAAAACTAAAATACGTTTCATTTAATTAATTTTACTAATTTACAACAGACAAACTATCCGGTTCGTTTATTATAAATTTCAACAGGTTTACAAGATTTTGATAGAACACAGAGCCAATATTATTTATTTCAATTTTTACACACTACAAGCGCTACGATCGATTTCATACCGCCCAGAACGAATAAATAACAAATCAATTCACTGTGAAAATTTGTTACGTTTTTCAAAATAAGTCGTCAAACTTGCCTGCTGATATTTTTATTGCAAAATAAATCTTATTTTTAATATTTCTTCAATTTTTAAATATTTATTGTTTTCCATAAATCATACATTCCACCCACCCCCTTTTTACCTGTCAATCATTACTAATCAATTTTCAAACAATAACATTGACGCTTTTTTATTTACATTTATTGCACAATTCAAAGAAAGAGGTTTGTATGTACAATAAGTACAATATATAGTGTATATGTATAATATATGTACAATATATGTGTCGCCTAGTATCAAAATCTGCTAAATCCACTTTTCTAATTTTTTGATTTTTTACGGCCATTAATTTTTAAATGCAACAAGGCATATGTCCCTTAACATTTTTTGTTGTAATTTTAACTGCTTACTAAAGAAATATGCAACTGAAATATAATTTTCAAATCCTGCTAAAATTACATTGAAAACTTTACAGATCCTGCTAAATACCTATACATAACCTATATTTTAGATTTTAACCGTTCAAATTTTAATTTTTTCACTCACATGCGGGACGTACGAAGTATAAAATTATGTTTTCACGTAAAATTTGTATTTTAGGATTTATCTAAAATTTTTAATAATGAAATCAGAGATGCAAATGAATTACTAAGTAAACACCTTGGTTTTAAGTGATAAAATGAAAATAGTTTACAATATTACAAAACAAATTGTATCTTCTAACCCTGATACATCCAATATTGCTGAATCAAGTCTTCTTTAATAAATTTCCCTTATAATTTCTGTTTTAAAACGCACTTTATATAAATGTTACTATCAAAACCTAATAAATTCAAATAATTTTGATTAAAAAAGGGGTAAAACGTTAATTTTGTTTTTTGATAATAGTACTAATCATCTTTTTTATCTTGCTAGTTAATATAATTATGACTTTTTAATCGAAAAATTAATTTTGAACTGAGTTATGGTTTTTTGCGATTTCCCACTATCTTCATAAAGTGGAATTAGCAGATTTTGAAACTAGGGAACTCATATAGTGTATTATTATTTCTGATGTATTCATATTTACGAGTTTTGGGGTTCCGGAGAAGTAATCTAGGAACTTTTATAGTCTTATCTACAGACTAGGCATGGCGGTTTTTCAAAATTAACCGGTTTTCAGTTATTTCGGTTTATTTTATGCACGGTTTAACCTGAAGGTTAAAACCGCACAAAATAACTAATTTTAGTTTGTTTTTTTTCTAGGAAAAACAACACTTATAGGCGAAAAATTTTATTTTATAGTTAGGGTTGACCGGGATAAATGTGAATTGGGGCAATTGTGAACGGCGCCTATAATTTCTAAAATAACACTAATTTTGTTAAAAATCAAATCTTAGTATGTTTTTCTGTCCTTTCATAATATGATATTAAAATTTCATAACAATTCTCCAAGTATTAGTATCTTTTTCTTATTTTGAAAAACCCTTGCAAAATTTTGTGTATCTTACTTCGACCAATCCGCAAAAAAAAATTTTTTTTAAATACATTTTCTTTTTTTTAAAAGGTAAGAAATGGATAAAGGTACTTCTAAAGAAGTGGTCTAAAGCTTGAGGGGGTTCCTTATTAACTGCTAAATAAATTGGACAATTTATTACCAATTCACAATTACCCCATGATTTTAAAATTCCGGGGTGATAGTGAACGTCATTCACAAATGCCCCCATTCGGTCAAAAATTTCAGTAGAGTCCTTTTCAGAGTTGAAAATGTTGATGATGATGTACAACGACATTATTGTACAAGTTTCCGTTGTACAAACAATCCAAAAAAAATAGATTGTTGTTTTTTGTTCATGTAAACTGAATATATTTCGTTGAAAAAGTCTTAATTTCCTGGTTTTTGAGCCCCCAGTGATTTCGGGCCCCAGAACAATTGAGTTTATCAAAAAATACAAATAGTGAGCGCGCCGTATTAGTGGATACGGGTCCCTCGATTCATTCCGGAGACTTAAAAAAAATTTTTTGTCACTGAAGAACCCTGATTTAATTCGTGTCCAACATGCACTTGGCGAATATTTTTTATATAGTTCCATTCATTTTAAAGGTTATCTTGAGCTGTAATCAATCATGAAATGTTAGTCTCAATAAATAATTTTATGAAATTTATCAAAAGGATAAGAATTATTGATGTATACTACATATATACAATATAAAAGAGATGCAGAAATATAGGTTGATTATTAATTAAATTATTATAAGCGAAGTGGGTTGCGTGATCGGCCCCAGCTTTTTTTCTTTTATCGAACTCCAGTCGGTACCTATAAATACGTAAGAATTTGAGACGAATATATTGATGAAAATTATTCGCAATAAAAATTGGTGGAAGAATTCCGTAGCTTAATAGTGAAAAATGGAACCCTTATAAGATAAAGGTCTGTCCGCCTATCGCAGAAGCTTTTTTTCGAGAACTTTCAGTTAAATCATAAGTGAAAGATTTAAATATGCATAAATAAAACAAATTGTGAGTGTCGTTAAGACCATACGATCGAAAAGAAACTGCTAGGGCGATTTCGGAACAGATTCGAAGTAACATATATCTATCTTTATATATATATATATATATATATATATATATATATATATATATATATATATATATATATATATATATTTCTGCGGGCTCGCGCAACAAACTCATATTCGTGAGAAATAAGCCTGTTTTCCCACTTATTGTACAATATACTATTGCTATGTAGAAAGTCTTTGAAAAAATGCAAATAAGAATATCTAATATCAATCAAATTACATATTAAATGTTATTTCAATTGTTTTAATTTTGAAATTTATTTTGATTTATTTTAATTTCCATCGATGTGTTGAATTTTAATAGTCTGATAAGGATAGAAATTAATTAACAGGCAATAACAATGAGAGTAAAGTGAAGTTAGTTTTATCTAATTTTTAGTGAATGTTTTTGGTAAAAAAAAATATACTTTTAAAAGTTTAATCTGTTGTATTGACTGTTTAGTGTTGGTGCGAAATCTTGGCGGTCGAAATCGAAACCGGACGCTAAGACTAACCGATCATCCTGGTAACGATTGAAAGGATGTCATGAACTATGTATAAATGTAATAATAATCACAGGGATCAAATTCTTTGTGTCCTTTTACGACGCGATTATTATTATTGATGTTGAAAGGTCATCGTACAGGTCACTGACGAAGTAATATAAGAGAGCCAAGAATAATACAATTTATTTATATGTGTGCTTCGATACATAAACTTACATTTTCTGATATATTTGTAGTGAACTCTGACTATGACTTCTACGATTCTGTTTTAACTTGTATAGATATGCCGCACATCAGATCACTGTCAGCCAGTAGCTGAAAGTAGTTTATTTCTTATCATCCAGACTGAAACTTTTTAGGGTTCCGACGAAAAAATTTTGGAAGGCTTACAATCACATCATGTTTGGATGTCTATTCACCGATCATACCCCCACAGTTCTGCTGTATTATTTGGACGTATGAACATGAAATTTTACATATAAATGCTGGTATCGTGTTCGTAGCGTACGTCTTTGAAGCTTACAACGAAAATTCGTGTTTGAAGCGTATATAAATTTATATCGCGTGTCCCAAGCGCACTTTCCAAATAAATGACGTCATTTCAACTGAACATATTTTATTTAATAATCAAACAATAAAAATATAAATAAGAATTTTACATTTTATTATTATGTACAGTGTTCCTTCTCAATAGTTCCGCAAACTGAAACGAGAGGAATAGCTTTTCCAGGAATTGTTGTTCTCCCACCGAATTCCAATTGCTCGCTAGCAAGGTAATAATTATAAACAATGCTGATCAGTTAGTCGAATAATGATGTTACAAACTTAAATTGTCTTACTATATTTATTCAATTTAGGTAGTTTTTCTTTCATTTAATATAAACAAAACATTTTTAGCTCTTATGAAATAAATATTATAATAGGTGGCAAAGTGAGGGTAACGCTCGAGTTTCAAACTGGGGAAGCGGAACTATTGAGAGCGGAAATATTCAGAATGCCCACTGTAATATGATCACACGCATTAAAAGCGAAAGAATTAGGAATCAGTGGGAATAAAAGAAGGAACGTGTATGAGGAATTGGACAAACGAATACTAGACATTCTGGAACAGTTCAAAAAATCTAAAAATTTAGAAAAGTGTATTAATGCGTTGTGTCACATTATTAAAATAGATGTCGACGAATGTAAATCTCATAAATTGTAATTAAATATGACAAAAGCCAAGTACGGCTCGCAATATTTTATTTTAACATGACAAACGCTTCCACTAACAGCTTTTAAATACCTAGCGAATAGATATTATGTTATTTTAGTTATTATTAACTTACTGATATACCAATTGACAAGGATTTTAACCGCCACTTTTCAACTACCAAAGCCTGCTAAAAAAATGGTCATCCACCCCCCCCCCTGCCCAAAAGAAAAACATTTTACTTGTACATGGAGGTGTCCTTTTCTTGTATTAGGAAACATTTTTTAAAAATTCAAACCAAAATCATTAAGGAGAATGTTGAAAAATGGGAAAATTTTCGTTTTTCGTAAGTACTCCAGAAAAAATTCCACATATCCTATCGTGTAGGATTCATTGGAAAGAAATTGAGGATGAAGTTCAGATACTTAAAAGCCACTTTACATTTTTAAACTGCATTTACGAAATATTGAATTGAGACTGTTGTCAAATATATGTACCGTCAAACGGAACTATTTGAAAACGGTGGGGCTATTTGGAACAAAAAAAATATTTTAAAAAAGATTTAAACTCATAAAGAACATTCCCTATTAAACATGCATTAACGTTATGAATCGTTCAGAAATCAAACAGATATAAGAGCTTAAATCTTTTTCTTTTTTTTTTGTTCCAAATAGCCCTACCGTTTTCAAATAGCCCCGTTTGACGGTATATCTATTTTTAAATAAATCGTAAGAAATAAACTTAAATCCCTTATATCAAGCTACTAAGGAACCCTGACGCAGTGCGTGTCCAATACACATTTGGTGATTTTTTTATTTCGTTTTTGTGTTCAAAGTAATTGTGATAACAACAGCTATAAAAATAAAAATTAAAAATTACTTTTAAATTAAACTCAAACGAAAGATCCGATGATCTACTCGTATGATCTCACGTAGTGGGTCCTGGATAGTAAATAAAGAATATACTTAAGGGGAGATTCGCCAAAAAAACATCAAAAATCGACCTTTTTATTATTATTTTTATTTTTTTTTTATACAAATAAATATTTTATTAAAAAACTAAATATACCACATTGTTTCTACGTGTCTTGAGATTACAAAAAAAAATTTAAATTCAAAAATGAGCTGCGTATAAATTGTTTTGAAGTCGACACTGTGAGATTTTTCCACCTTGGTGGTTCCTCGCGTTTTAAAATCTCTAGTGAACCAAAATAAAAAAAATCAAGAATTTTCTGTAAATACACATATACAGTTATGGCACTAACTAGGATTTAAGAAAAAAATGAAAAATCCAGCGAGAAATCGCATTTTGAAAATAAATTTTCAAAAATCACCGTTTTCTCTCGACTATAAGCAGCCACCATTTTGGAAATATATTATGGAACCAAAAGATCCTAGTTCCTGCCAAAATGATGGTATTGAGGAATAATATGCATTTTGATTTATGTCGATATCTCAAATACTTTTTGAGATACGTGAGGAACCATGTCGAAAAATGTACTTCCGAGAAAAAAGTTTTTTTTCTAATTAAATTATAATAGGTATAGTGTTTTTATTTTTTTTAAATAAAATTTTAGAAGAATATTTCTAGCACCTTAAGGAACATAATTAGGAAGAAAAAAATTTCTTTTTTTTTCTCGAATCTCCCGTTAATAAATGAGGATTTTAAAGTTTTAATATGGATCGATTACTCCCGGTAATATTGTATTGATAAAAAAAATCAAAATCGGATTACACAAATATTTTGTTAATCACAGGCTTCGAATAACCAAGTCCTGTAATGATTAAAAAGTGACACGTGAGGGCGCGTGTCAATCACGTGAACAGGACAAACAGGATTCTAGACTGATATCGCGTTTCATAAAACTATAGGTATAAGTAGTGATGAGCAAATGCAAGACCAAGACCAAGACTTGGCAGTCTTGGTCTTGGTCTTGGTATTATTCTTGCAATAAGAATCTTGGTCTTGGTCTTACTAGAGCAGTTTGAGTCTTGGTCTTGGTCTTGGTTTGGCAAAATTCAGTCTTAGTATTGGTCTTGGTATTGCTAAAGAATCTCGCACTTTCTTGCATTCTTTTATTAGCGAATTTTTTCCTTCTAAAATCAGAATTTTCTCTCTTTACGGTATTAATTATGCTTTTAAACTATTTAAATAATTTAGCAAGAGTCTTGCTTTTTTCTTGCTATTGTCTT
The DNA here is from genome assembly GCA_035578155.1 of Brachynemurus nebulosus. Lineage (NCBI taxonomy): Eukaryota > Metazoa > Arthropoda > Insecta > Neuroptera > Myrmeleontidae > Brachynemurus > Brachynemurus nebulosus. The sequence goes on from JAPWDM010000026.1 coordinate 787,145, forward strand.
GGTCTTGCTCACCTGAGTCCTGGTATTGGTCTTGCAGCCATACTTATAGTCTTGGTCTTGGTCTTGCTCTTGGTATACATAGTCTTGGTCTTGGTCTTGGTCCTGCAAAAAATGCAAGACCAAGACAAGACTGCAAGACCAAGACTAATTTTGCTCATCACTAGGTATAAGGTATACGATAATTCCCTAAGTAATTCCATACATTTTTTACAACAATTAATCGCTTGTTGGTACTGTAAAATTGATAGTAAAGCTAACCTTCGCGGATTATAAATTGCAAAAAAAAAAATTCGTCGAGTGCACGCATACTTTATTTATTTAATTTATGTTACAAAACTTATACTTTTTATTACAGCTAAAACATAAAGTTTAATAATTCATATTTTGTAAGACATTTTTAATTTATATCTATTTTTTGGGGTTCCGAAGAAACATCTCGGAATCTTTAGAGTTTCATTCTTATAGTACGTCTGTAGCATCCCCACATAACTCCTATACCTTTGGACTTATGAAAATGGAATTTTGTTACGGGTAATGATAAGCAAAATTAATCTTGGTCTTGCAGTCTTGGTTTTGGTCTTGCAGAAAATGCAAGACCAAGACCAAGACTATGTATACCAAGAGCAAGACCAAGACCAAGACTATAATTATGGCTGCAAGACCAATACGAAGACTCAAGTGAGCAAGACCAAGACAAAAGCAAGAAAAAAGCAAGACTCTTGCTAAACTATTTAAATAATTTGAAAGTATAATTCATACGTAAAGATAGTAAAAATTCTGATTTTAGAGGAAAAAAATTCGCTAATAAAAAAATGCAAGAAAATGCAAGATTTTTTAGCAATAACAAGACCAAGACCAAGACTCAAACTGCTCTAGCAAGACCAATACCCAGACTCTTAATGCAAGAACAAGACCAAGACCAAGACTTGGTAGTCTTGGTCTTGGTCTTGCATTTGCTCATCACTAGTTAGGCAAGTGGCAAATATGAATTAATTTATAGGAGAAAAATTGGTCTTTAATTTCTTGAGGTATAAAGTTGCGCTGAGGCTCCTTTTACCAATTTTCATTTTTGAACCCCGTTTACGAAATACTGAGCTCCAAAATGGCGAATAGTCTATATCCCCTCCCCCATTGAGATTTTTAAACTACTGATCCAAAAAATCTGTAAGTATTACAGATATTGTTGAGTTGTGTCGGTACATAACTTGTTCCAAATTTTCAAAAATTGTTGCAACTGAAATTTAAAATTTAAAATTTTCAATATCAGAAAACATCATCTAAAAATTTAAATCGAAATTATTAAGGGAAATTTTGAAAAATAAAGTTTTGTTTTTCCTAAAAAAACTCCAGAAATTATTTTGCAGACCTTATACCTTTTAAAGTAAAATTTAGGTTCCTTTAACCATTTCTCATTTTTAGACTTCCTTTGCGAAATACTGAGTTTCAAAGTTTATGTGTTTCTTTAACAGATATAGGGAACTAAATTGTCCCGTAATTAACCCTCAGTTAACATATTTGCAAGTAACATTGTCGAAAGAAAAAGTATACCTAAATGTACTAAAACTTATCCCGAAAATTGTGAAAAGCTCTAGTCACTGAAGGCCCCTGACTAAATGTGTGTACAACACGCAATTGACCATTGTTTTTTTTTCAATGCAATTAAATTGTTACACTGAAAAATCAAAATACATAATATATTTATATCAAAACAAATTGTTTAAATGTTGCAGACATTATTTTTTTTTAAATGTTTATTATTCATTGTTTGAACTGAATGCGATAATAAAACTTAATTTTATGTTTAAAAATTTATTTTTATTTACTGTGTTCTCTCAAGAAAAAAAAAGTATGTTAACCTCTATTCCTCTAAAATACAGCTTTTTTTATGGTGGCAGAAAGAATCAGAAACATACACAAAAATTATGTACTTATACGGTTGACCGGGATAATTGTGAATTGGGGCAATTGTGAACGGCGCTTATAATTTCTAAAATAACATTAATATTCTTAAAAATCAACTCTTAGTATATTTTTCTGCCCTTTCTTAATATGCTAGTAAAATTTGATAACAATTCTCCAAGTATTAGTATCTTTTTTTTTTATTTTGAAAAAACCCTTGCAAAATTTTGTGTATCTTACTTTGACCAATTCTCAAAAAAAAAAAAATTTTTTTTAAAATTCATTTTATTTTTTTAACCAGAAATGGTTAAAAGTACTTCTACAGAAATGGTCTAAACCCTGACAGGGTTTCTTATTAACTGCTAAAGGAATTGGACAATTTATTACCAATTCACAATTACCCCATGATTTTAATGATTTATGATTGGGGTAATTGTGAACGGCACCCACAAATGCCCCCATTCGGTCAAAAATTTTAGTAGTGTGCTTTTCAGAGTTGAAAATGTTGATGAAGATGGTGGTGACATTATTGTACAAGTTTCCGTTGTACAAACAATAAAAAAAAAATTGTGTAAAGAGCGATATGTTTTGTGTATCAGTCTACGAATCCATTGCTGTGCTTCCTTATCCTACAACTACTTACAAAAACAGAAAAATTACTTGTTTTTAATGTCTCTGTGAGTGTCCAAGGGCAGTAGGATTAATTCAAAACCATTTTTTTTTCATTTACAGTATTAAACCTAATAGATTGTTGTTTTTTTTTTTATTCATATTAACTAAATGTATTCCCTTGAAAAAGTCTCATTTTCCATGCTTTGTGTGAAAATCTTGTAATTTTTTGATTTTTTATTTGATAAAATGACAAAATATCATCAAAATATCATTTTTAGTTTGTAATAAATTTGTTCCTGCAATTTTTGTTATTTTTATTTAACCTTGATTTTTGGTACAAATTTGAGGTATGGGTAACTTGCATTAAACAAAGAGAAACATTGACCGCTAAAGTATGATGAAAAATTTTAAAGTGAGGTAAATGTGAAGAATTTAAGTTGGGCTTTACTCTGATGCACCTCACTTCTCTTGTAATCCATTCTAAATAATTTTTCTGATGGCGTTCACTTTTACCCCAAAATTCATAAGATTTGCAAAACCGCACCGGGGAAATGTGAATGGCTTATAAAATTTTTGTTTTTCATACGAATTTGCTCAAAATTTGTATGGTGCATCCTGAATAATGTAGAATTAAAAATAAATCAACCATAATGTGATATCTAAAATAAAAAATACTTAAAACAACGCTTTTATCTCAATTCCTGAATATCCATTCATAATTACCCCGGTCAACTCTAAGTCAATTTTATGAAAAAACCGACAAGATAGGACTTCCCTGTCTTGTTGGTGTCAGTAAAGACCATTCTCTTCAAAGGTTGCAAAGAATCCAAGAATCTCTTTTGCATTTTTAGCGATAAATGGATGCATTTTTAACGGAAGTCGTCAGAAATATAATTGTTGCAAAATAATTTTTCAAAAAATTATATTCTTATAAAATTTTTCCAAAATTCCGTCCCGATTTCTCCCAGAGAGGAAAGTTTATATTTCAAACCACTGGTCCACTCCCCAAAATTTTAAATATTTTTCAGTTCTGATGTAAGGAAGATAGTATCAAAAATGGCTCAAGTGTATCAAAATTTTGCTCCTTTTTATGCCTCATATACAGAATTATTTTGAGCGTTTAGCTTTCAATTTGAAATTATTTAAAAATATCAAAGAGCTTAGGTGTCGCTTTGTCCAATTTCGGATCTTAACTGTGTTATTGAGGCAAATCAGTATTTTTTTTTTTTTATTTAGTTCCAACTCTTACTATCATGTCTTATCTTCCGACATTTTGTTTGTATTTTTATAAATATAATAATTATTACTGCTGTTGATAATTTTTATGTTTTTAGTTATTCAACTGTTAAATTAATAAAAAAACAAAAATATTCCATTTATAAAAAAAAAAGACTGACATCGGTAGCTTATCAATTTTTTTTTTTTTTTTTTTGAAACTCTAAATTTTTTTTTTGATAATAATTTATGAGAAAGTGTTAATTATTATTACATACAATTTAAGGTACCATCACAGTGTACAATTTTAAAAAAATCTTTTTTTTTTGTCTTATCTTAAAGTACATTACAGCTATGCATGTTCCCTCAAAATTTCAAATTGGAATTCGAATTACTCGGTAGCTACGACAACGGATCAATGGCTTATTTTTTAGTGTTCTACAACTTATTCAACTTTCATCAAAATCGATTAGTCCGTCCTTGGGATCTTTACTTGTTAGTAACATATACTGTACTAAATGTACCAGATTTCCATACATCTTGATTCAGATTAAAATTTATTTCAGTGTGTTACCATTGGAACGCCATCATGAAACTTTGTATACAACCTACTTAAGAGGTTAGGTATAACATATATTTTTTTCAGTTTTTCAAAATCAGTTTTTCGGATTGTGGACAGAGGGTTAAATTTGAATTGTATTATCATGTTATATGTCAAATTAAAGCCCATTTTAATTCTGAAATTAATGGTACCAGTTTCAACTTTCTTGGGTAGATAGTTTTTGAGCTACATGTGTTTAAATATTTCAAAGCGCTCCAATAATTGTGGTTTTTGGATTTTAAAAATTGTTATAACTAGAAAAATAATGGTAATAGAAAGATAAAAATTTATATTCGTTATCTTCAAAACAAGTACTACCATATAAAAGAAATATTATAATGATCTGAAGACATAAGGTTTTGAGCATTGGTTGATTTGATGTGGACCAACCCTTACACACAAATTTAATATTTTTTCTGAATAAATTTATGTTTTTCTGCAACTCTGTTGTCTAAAAGTAAAAAAAAAAGAAAACTATGAGTAAGGTTTAAAATCAAATTGCTATCAAAAGCGTTACAGGAGCAAGTTCGGAGAAATTTTAAATATTGTAATGTTTTCCAAAAATATTAAAACAATTTTTGGAATGCATACGGCTGTAAATCTACTCCAAAGTCCAAACAGATTGACACATATCTTCTGTGCAAAGAGTGTAGATAATTCTTTCCAGCAATTGAGGCATTTTTTTTTCAATTTTTGATACTTGCTCTTTTCAAACGTTTATATCAATCACATTAATTGCTGCCTGCCTCTCTGTAACTTACATACAGTAGATTTCCCTTCTAATGACCTCGGTAAACTTTTATTTGAGGAAAAACTGCCAAATTTTCAGTAAAAAATGATTGGTATAGGTTTTGGATAGACGTCCTGCTTACTGGAAAACAGACAGCATATTCACCTCGCTAGAGATGCTTCAGTAAAAGACCCTACAAACTGGCTTTATGCGCTATCTATTCTTCTAGAATCTTATGCGAATAGCAAATTAATATGTAAAATATATACTGTGTTGATATTTACATTCGAGTTTAATGACTTCAGAATATAGTGACCAAATTTTTGTCGCTGTAACTGGCATTCGCTATACCTTCTTCATTCAATAACAACTGCCATTTTTTTTTTACTTTAATGTCTTTCCTTGTCCGGCGTGTATAATAACTATGTTCGTTCAAATAAAAATAATTGCATGAGTATGTGTTAGACACGCATTGAGTTAGTGTTCCGTAGTCAATAGGTAACATTTTTAATTGTTAACCGTAAAAATAGCTAAATATATTCAACACGGTGACTTGAACATGCGTAGTCATTCATTATATATGTTACTTTGACAACTAATTACGTAATAATTACATATTCCTTAAGGCAGTTGGTCCGTAAAACGATTTTTCAAAGGATTTTAACGAAACTTCTCTAGACATTTATTTAATTCCAATACCAATAATACGAGACTGTACTGAAAAAAATTGACCATCCCAATTTTGAGAAAAACGGTTTCAAGGTTTTGTAATTTTAACACGGGCTCTTATGGAAAAACTCTATTTTTTTTGAATAAAATGGAAACGTGTCGAAGGAATTTGATAAAAATTTGATATGTTATGAAATACAAAGTTACAAACCATATTTAATAACAAATAAAAATTATTCAACGTTTTTACAATGCTTTTTCAGCAGTGCTTTTATATTGCTACAACATAAGCGCGCGGAAATTCAAATAACTGAAGAATATTAATACATTATTTAATTTTTGATAAAAGTCAATTTTTTTCGTTGAGCTATACTTTTGTACCTGACTATCTCGTACCAAACGCCTTAGAGTTACTGATACATGGTATCCGAAATAATTCTGATTGAAATTTCTTAGCAAGTGCTACTAACTGTGTAAATTCAATAGTTCGAATATGAGGCCTAAAAATTAAAAATGGTTAACGAGACTTATTTTGTCTTGAAAGTCTTTGTAATGATTAGAACTATTTAAATTTAGAACACATCTTTAAATTTTATCAATTTACCAGCTTTTCCCTAACAACTTAAACTAAAATATCCGAAGATTATTTTTTTAACATCGAAACATACTTCGGTACAAAATTTGGAGTCCATTTTCAATCAAAAATTTTAGTTTCAACTTCTTACCAACATCCATTCTAACATTCGCATTTTTTTCATATATTTTTGAACTAATGATTACAAAGTTATAGGCGGAAATTGAAAGAATTTCATTTCGAAGCTTCGAAACTTTTCATCCCCGCTTTTCAATACGGCAATAACCTAAAAATTAAGATTTCTACTTATAGTATGTACGTCCAAAGATGTGGAAGGTATAAGGGATGTGACAGATAGAACGTCTTCCGTGACTTTGACTGCGAAACCCTAAAAAGTCAGTGACTCGTATACTATTGCATACACTGCTGCACTTGCCACCAATTGTCAATCAATTTCAGCAATTTTTTATAAATGTTTTTTTGGTCTTTTTCAATTTAAAAAGTTTACTTATATTTATTAGTAAGTAAGAATACTTACGTATTGACCTAACAAATCGAAAGATGTCCAAGATGTCTGTCATTCTTCAACATACTTACATACTTACCTCGCCTATGGTTTTGATTACGACGAAGACACATGTCAAATTTAATTGGTTCAAGTCAATGAATAACAGAAAAAAAAATTGGAAGAACTTCCTTCAAAAGTAAACAGCAGTTGTGGTTTTAGTTTTTTTTTTGTGTATAATTCATTGGACGACATCGTCGAGTTCATTACATGGATTTATATTATAGAAAAGAACGTACTTACGTAATTATGTTTACTATGAAATTCGTTTCTATATTCACTGTGGTCGATATCGTAAAACTGAATTAGTAAAGGAAAATGTACTAGTAAGACTTAAGAGTAGAAAGTATTTTTTTACAATACATGAATATTTTATTCATTCCCATTTTATGCTATAAAATGGTTGTTGTCCATTTAAGAGGAGATTCGCTAAAAAAAAGAAATCGATTTTTCCTTCTTTATAATTATGTTCCTTAAGGTTTTAATTTCAAATATTATCGAGTGCTTGTGAGACACTACTACATATGACAAACTTTTGTTTGCATTTCAACACACGCAGTATTGATATGTTCACTAATCGTTCAGCTAAACTGAAACTTTAAGCACTCGATTTCTTTGGTATAGTATGACCAAAAACCACATGTAAATTAAAAATCACAAAGTGATTGAAAAAATTATCCGGATCGGCCGGGAATCGAACCCAGGATCTTCTGAATTATAACTGTTTCTCGAATCAGAGAGAGTACTAATACACATAGGTGATTGAATGGGTGTCCGGCTCGGCCGCTTACCGAGCATGGGATCGTTGGTGTAGAGGTTAGCACGTCTGACTAGTTACCAGAAGATCCTGGGTTCGATGCCCGGCCAATCCGGATAATTTTTTCAATCACTTTGTGATTTTTAATTTAAGTTCCTTAAGATGTTAGAAATATTTATTTAAAAAAAAAATCAAAAATCAAAAAGTTTTGGGCATTTTATGGCATGCACTTTACTATAATTCAATTTAAAAAAAAAAAAACTTTACATGCTTTTTCTTCCAAAATAGGTTTTTTGACATGTGATTCCTCGTGTATCTTAAAAAGAAGTGCATATTATTCGTCGAGACCGTGATTTTGGCAGGAACTAGGATATTTTTGCTTCCGTAACATATTTTCAAAATGGCGGCTGTTTATAGTTGAGAAAAAGTGGTGATTTTTGAAAATTTATTTTCAAAATGCCATTTCTCGTTGGTTTTTAGCGAGTTTCCAGAATGGATACACGCTATTTCAGCCGCTGTCATAACGCGACCTGAGCCCGGGACTAGGGCAGAAATTTGTTTTGAGGTCCCTAGAACCCGAAAATAACCTTCACTAAAATTTATATATATATATATATATATATGTATATATATATGTATTTATATATATATATATATATATATATATATATATATATATATATATATATATATATATATATATATATGTGTGTCCGCACGATAACTCTCGAACGAAATGTCCTAGGATTACGAAATTTGGTGAGAACGTTGGAAGTCCAAAAATCTTGGATGAGTTCTTCGGCCAGACGTGTCTGACCTCAGGAACATGGTTTTTCAATAAGGAGATATTTGATATGGATTATCCACATACTATATTTCGTTACTGAAGTCAAATAACGACTTATAGAGTTAGTATGTACATACCAATATGTATGTAGTAAGATACTATATATGTACATATTCCTCAAAGACCTATGCATGTACCATTGATATATGAATACTATTCATCTATCTATGGCATGTACATATTTAATTACGAATTAAAAAAGCCGCCAAGTGCAAGTTGTACTTGCGCCAATAGTGTTCCGTACAAGCAGTGATTATTATAGATTTAATGTAATATGTAGCACATAAAATACCTCTGTCGCAGCATCCTGCATAACATAACGAATTTCCGTTTACAAAAATTAGTTTTTGTCGGAAATTAGTTGACAGAATAATTATTGTTCAAAAACCTTTTTTATGTGATTTTTTCAATGGTGTAAAAAAATGTTACAAAAATTTTTGAATTTGGGGAAATTTTTGCAAAATTTAATTTTTTTCACGAAAAATGCCCAAAAAACCATGTTCCGAGCATCGCATTTATGGCAAGATTTTTGGAGAATTTCCAGAATGGAATTCAGCTATTACAGCCACTGTGATGACGCGACTTGAGTCCGGGTCTATGGCAAAAATTTATTTTGAGGTCCCTAGAAACCGAAAATAATATTCACTATATATATATATATATATATATATATATATATATATATATATATATATATATATATATATATATTAGTGAATATTATTTTCGGTTTCTAGGGACCTCAAAATAAATTTTTGCCATATATATATATATATATATATATATATATATATATATATATATATATATATATATATATATATATACATATATGTATATATATATACATATGTATATATATATATATATATATATATATATATATATATATATATATATATATATATATATATATTTTCGCACGATAACTTTCGAATGAAATGTCCTATTTTTACGAAATTTGGTGAAAATGTTGGAAATTCGTTAGTCAGACACGTCTGATGCCGTAAGCATGTTTTTTTGAGCATTTTTCGTGAAAAAAATTTCTTTTTGCTAAAATTTTCCCAATTTCAAAAATTTTTGCAACATTTTTTTACACCATTAGAAAGATGAGAAAAATCAGATAAAAAAGATTTTAAACCATCATTGTGTATAAACTGGTTACCGAGAAAAATTAATTTTTATAATCGGAAACTCGCTATGTTATGCAGGATGCTGCGACAGGGGTATTTATTTTTTTTCTTAAATCTTAGTTAGTGCCATAACTGTATAATGTGTAGGTACATTTTCAGAAAATTCTTGATTTTTTGATTTTGGTTCATTGGAGATTTCAGATCGCCAGGAACTATCAAGGTGGAAAATTCTCGCAGTGTCGACTTCAAAGCCATTAATATACTCAGCTCATTTTCGAATTTTATTTTAAAAATTTTTTTTTTAATATCATGACATGTAGAAACAATGTTGTATATTTAGTTTTTTAATAAAATATTTATCTGTATAAAAAAAAATACCCTGCCGACGGAGTGTGGCACACAGTTTGAGCGAAGTGAGACTAGCAGTAAATAAGATAATTGACATTTAATGGGATTTCATGGTATCGCCGTGGATATTATTACTCCGAATACAATGAAATTTGTAGGGGACCATCTAGGAACTAGACCACATATTTTCTGACAATTTCATAAATAACAATTGAATAGTTCAGAAGTTATGCTACTTGGTGCAATTTAGTATATTAATGGAATGACATGGTGGCGGTGTAGCTACCGTTACTTCGATTTCGATTAAATGCATAGGGGACCATCTACGAACAAAACTGCATAATTTCTGAAAATTTCATTAAAAACAATCGAATAGTTCAAAAGTTATGCCACTTGATGCAAACTG